>JAVXUO010002269.1:0-250858 GCA_033065855.1 Escallonia rubra
GCTGGACCTGAATCGACTAGCTCTGATATCACGTGAAATCATCCACCTCAAAATCAATTGACAACGAGGAGAGAGGCTTACAAGACTTATATATTTGAGTATTGTTTGTTATTATTGACATGGAACTTATATCTCTCAACAAGGGGTGTGTGTGTGTGTGTTTTGGTTACCTGGGAAGAGCTTTCCGGTGATGCAAAGGACATGGCAGCCATGTTTATCAGTGCCTTGGATCTTGAAGATTTCGAGCTTGTGAATGAGCTTTTGTTGTTCAGATGGAGAGAGGGTGCAAGAGGAAGCTGAAAAATCCATGAAGTCAGTTCAGGGTGTTAGGGGTTGTTTCATGAGAGTTTGAGCCTTCAAGGAGTTAAATTAAATAATGGGGGAAATCTTATCAGGGAAGTTATGAAGAAACGGTCTACTTGACAAGGTTAGGTACTGAGTTATTACCAGCATTGGACTGCTTACCCTGTATATTCATATTATAAATAAATTAGGATCAATATTTTAAGTGACATTTGAGACTCTTGGCTCAACTTCTTAACGCCCTGCATGTGCCTCTCCGTGAGCCAGTGGCAGAGTCAGAAATTATGCACGGGGAGTGGACACTTAATTGACAAAGAAAAAAAATTCTAAGCCTAACTATCATGACCATTTATTAAACCCAACAAACAGACAACTCAAACAAGCGTAGATCGAATGGGCATGAGTAAATCACCCACAATTTTATTAGTAACCGATTCATACAATCACTTCGAACCCTTGGTAAATTCAAGGGCAACCCAAAAAATTTATTTGCGAATTTAATTCTACATTACACATAACTGCACTTTACTAGATCAAAATAGACTTCCTAATTTTTGTGTCCTACCTTTTGTCGAACACATGATCCATTTGCAAGTATGAAAAAGTGAAGAGATCAAGGGACAATCTTATACTACGTAATAAATTATTCAAATTTTACTATATACGAGAGCCAACACGTAACAAGGCAGTTATATTAAGAAAATAAAGATGGAGACGACTAAATAGACAAAGATTGGAGTTGTGTCAATAAAGTATAGTATAAATGTCGTTTATTTAGGACATTAATTTAAGTGTCGTTCTTTTAATGCGTTTTTTACTGTGATCCCTTAAATTTAAGTGTACTTTATTAAAGTGTCATATTTTTGTAGGCGTTTTAGCAAACATCACATTTTAGGAGCATTTTTCAAGTAAAATATCCATTTTTTTTTTATGTTTATATACCAAACATCATATATTAGTGCCATTATTAAAATACATGGAGCGCGTTCTAAAAATCATGACCGTTAATTTTAATTAACTGGTGAAATTTATTCAAGCATTTAAGTCCATTTCCCTTCCAACCCCAAACTGCCACACACACACTCTTCATCTCTCCATCTGGACACCACTAGCTACCACCATTTGTGAAGAGTTGTCATTTTGTAGATAGAGAAGCAAGACTAAACTAAAACCATCACCATCCTGTTAATTTAATCTTGCTTGCCATTCTTGGATTTTCTGTACGTGAGTACCACAAAGTATGGTCGCAGACAGCTGCAAGTTGTAGTAGCTGTGGAGAGAAGGAGGTGGCGGGCGGGCACGTGAACCCCTATGCCCCCCGCTGCCTTCGCTACTGCCGTGAGCATAGAATTTTGATCCTTCGAATGATAAGAAAAGACAAGGCGTCCATTCAGACATAGTCCAAGAATAAAAGGGTAGCCTTAGTTTTTTCTCGATTGCGAGCATCGGAGAGGATGGATGCAAGGCTTACCCTCTAATTTAGCTCTACTTCAAGAATAACGTACATTTACTTGTTCCAAATGTTTTAGCAAGTCTTACCTTTTAATTCTAATATTCACTCCCTTGAATGATAAGAGATGTCTAATATTCACTCCCTTGAATGATAAGAGATGACAAGGCGTCCATTTAATCATAGTTCTGCAATAAAAGAGTAGCCTTAGTTTCCTCGATTGCGAGGACTTCATAAGGACCGATGCAAAGGCTGAGCCTCTATTCAGCTACACTTCAAGATTAACATCCATTTACTTGTTCGTATTACCAAGTTGTACCTACAAACGGAAAATATTGCAGAACCATTAGTTGTACGAGGTAATACAACTTTCTAAGAACTCTGTTAAAATAGGATTTGGATCACTTGCTGTAAACATGGTTACAGGAGGGGTGATGTGATAGGAAGCTGAGAGAGAGAGAGGGAGGAGAGTCCTCCCTCCCTCTCTCAGCTTCCTATCAAAGTATCCCTTCTGTAACCATGATTTCAATAGGGGATCCAAATCCGTTAAAATAACATGGCTTCGACCAGTTACTGGGCCGAATCGTGGAGTGGCCCATCTGAGAGCCCGAGAATCTATACGGAACTTTGGATTATTGAGAAAGATAATAGACCACTCATTGTACTAAGACTGGCCCATGCTCCAACAAGATGGCCCAGATAACCAAAACCGAAAGAAACGACAGCGTTCAACAGGGAGGTGGGGTTAACTGGTTTTGGAAGATATTGGTGGTGGGAAATAATTTGAGCACAATAATGAGCTCAAAACAAAAATATTTAAACCGTGCTATCACATGGAAAATGACTTTATGGTTACTTTAATTTACGGAAGAGACGTTTATCACACTAAGCTATTACCTTAATTTTCTAGATTATGTGATTGCAATTTTGACAGTGTAATTAACCGTGTCAAAGTACTTTAAGCCTCGGTCACTACCTTTTTAGGTTTTGAACCCGTACGCCTAATATGCTTTCGGTATTTTATTTTTTTAAATTTGGATTTGATTTTAAGAGAGAACTATACCAACGGTTGTTGAATTATAATTGAAATTTAATTTTGGTAACCGTTAAAACTTATAACTCTAATCCCTGGTCAATTGATTTAACTATATTAAAGATAGATAAATTTCTATTCCAATCCCCGCCTGGTTAACCAACTTATGAAATTTTCGTAGGAAAGTAATGGGCGTCACCTAGTCTTATAACATTAAGCACCACTTAGATACACCTTCTAGAGTTGCCTCAGCCTTGTTGATTTTTTCAAAGTTTATCTTTATTATTTATAATGCTATTTTGCACCCTGGTTATCATTGGAAAGCATTTTAATGACAAAATAATAACCTCTCGACAGTAAATTAGGGTGTAGAGGAGCATAATTAGGACATGGAACATGCTCCAAAAGATGGAGCGTCTTCCATGCCCACATGCATTGGAGCATATTTAGGCGGCCGGTGGTGGTATGCGGCCGGCATGGAGGTAGCTGGCGGAGGAGGTGGCTGCCGACAATTGAGGTGGCGGCCGACTTTACAGGCGGCGGTGGGGAGGTTGACGGCGGAGGTCGGTGGTGATTTTTGGAGGTGATAAGTGGCGATAGAAGGTGGTGCAATGACATGTGTTGGTGATGGGATGTGGGTCTTTTTTTGTGGAAGTTAGCAATTAAATATGAGAATCTTACATAAATGAGCTTTAAAAGCCCAACCCAAGATAACCCATATAATATGGCTCAACCTATCCTAACCCATTTTGTAATTAAGTGGGTTGGGTTCGATAAAAGCTCAGATTTTGTTCGATTGAGTTGTTTAAATACTTAAAAATCGAATTAAAGTTGTAGCCCTAGTCCAAATGTATGCATGTGGCATGAAATTTGCTATCAAAGTGTTTTTTTTTTAGATGAAGTAGGATAGCATAGATAAGTAAGAGTTCATCACCGGACGGTGAAGTACATGAGGTAAAGCCAGGACTACTGAGTTTCCATCTACAAATTTACAAGAGAAACGAACAGAGTAGAAATATGTACACAAAAACCAAAAAACACTCTCACGACACAAAGGAATTAAAGATCATGTTGTGGCAAAAAGTCATGCACTCAGTCTTGGTAAACGGCGATACGTGCATGGCAGGCAAAATCAGCTAATGATCTGGATTCCTTAAGCTGAGGCGTTGTGGCTCTGTCAACTCTAAAATGATGGAAGTACATGGCAAAAGTCGTACATAATGGGTGCAGTAGTGTTAGGGATCTCCTTCAAGTCCGAGATCTGATCAAGCAAAAAATTTGAATTAGTTAAAACATTTATGTGCAAGAAATTATTCCGCTTTGCCCAGTAAGAAGCAGTAAATAAGCCTCTGTATATAGCATGTAATTCGTCAGATGCTAGAAAGGATATTCCCGGCTGGTGCAGCCAACTTTTTTTGTGACCACCGTGATCGTCAGTCGTCTGCTCCACCTTTTAACCCGAAAATATGGAAGCACGTATGGTCGCTACCAATCCCATCAAAATTGATTTTCTTCCTTTGGCAGCTTCTGTGGAATAAACTCCCGTTATACTTCAATCTCCACTGCTTGAAAATCTCATATTCCGACCTTTGCCCTATTTGTCAAAACTGCACAGAGACAACCGACCATCTTTTCTTCTCTTGTCCGGTAATTAGAACAATCTGGTTCGGAGGTTTGGCTAGTCTGCATAGTCAAAACGTGGGAAACTCCTTTAGCGATTGGCTAAAATCTTGGCTCTTAAACCCTGCATGTCGTGGTATTTTACTATCAAAATCGATTCATGCTATCAAAGTGTTTAATCATACATGTTTCGCTATATTTTTCTTTTGAACACTGAAATTTAAGTTCTTTTGGAACGATTTATTTCTTCTTTCTTTCTACATTAAAAAAAAAGAATAACAAATTTCTTATAAGTGCCCATACAAGACCTTCTCCAAAAGCTACTTATCATTTTTCTCCCGGAAGATTACAAAACCTAGAATATTACACAAATTTGTAATAGATGTCAATGGGGATGAGCATTCTTCCGATTAAATTGAAATAAGGAAAACCAAATTACCAGAATAATTTGGTGTATTCAGTTTGAGAAATGAAATTTTCGTCATTAGAACTTTTTATTTTAGTTGAACCTTAATAGAACCTAAAAAATACTTCATGTATTCATACATAATAATATGTAGAATGTAATAAACATAAGCAATATGTACAATAATTATCAAATGCTCCTTTTACTCTAAAATAATAGTTTACTTTTAGAATAATAATTTTTTTTGAATAACAAACTAACGTTCCAGCTTGAAAGTAACCGGCAACTTTTGTCTCTCATTTTTGTCCTTACAATTAATGCATTTATTTTACTTTTACCCTTAAATAGAAAGACTAAAAGCGATGCTGGTTAGAAGTAAAAATGCTAGTTTTGAAAACAAAATGATTGATGGGCATTAAATAAATATCTACGATGTTTACTTCAAAAAATGGAAGAAAACTATATTCCAGACACTGGTAACACTGTCAGTTTTCAGTTTTTTTTCTAAAAAAAAAAGAGAAGATTTCGGGTTTTTTTTTTTCATTTTAAAAAACTGGTGGCTGTTTGACAGAGTTTATTTTTTCAAAAAACAGAAAAGAGCAAGCGTTTGACATGACAACTCTTTGGGTTTATTTTTTTTTAATATACATTTTTACGTAATTAAACATTATTAAAGGTAATTAAGCAACTATATTACAATGTCTTTCAAATAATTAAACATAATATTTCAACATTACAATGAATAACAACCAACATTATTAAACCAACATTAGCTCATTTTAACCCTAAACAAGTGTAGATTGACCACCAGCGCCAAGACCACAGGCGAACCACCACTAGATCGGCACTGCCACACTACCACCAAAGCTGCACACACCCACGGATTCACCCCATCACCACCGGTCTCATCGCCACACTACCGGCACCCAGATCGGGCCACCGTTGTCCGCCGTCAGCGGACATCACAACCGACGATACAAACCCGCGGCAATTACTACCTGCCGGCAATACCCGTCGGCATCACCCATCAGCAACACCGCCGGCAACTCGCAACACCCACCACAGCACAACAACCTACGGCAACCCACAGATCTGTCCATCACCACCGGCAACTCGCTACACCCACCACAACCACAACAACCTACGACAACCGACGATACCCATCTCCAATGGCAGATCGGCAGAGGCCGCCATTTTCGGAAGGTACCGATTCCCAGGAATTGGGCGTAACCATCTCCAATGGTTGTGTTCATCTTGGACCGAAGAGTGGCAGGTGGAGGCAGTGACCGCTGCCCGGTGGAGGCGGTGACGGCGACAGGCTGTGGAGTCTGTGGTGATGAAAGAAGTGAAGAACGGTTTTTGCAAAAAAATGGAAAGATGTTGCTAGTGAGGCTCGAAGCCTCAACCTCATTTAACCAGCCCCTCAGCCCGGCTGAAAAAGAGCCAAAAAAGAGAGCTCAGAGCTCTTTTCAGAAATGGGCAAGAGTTTAAAAACTCTTGGGCCTTTTTTAAAAAGAGAACCCAACCAAACACCCAATTTTTATGGGCTTTTGCAAAAAAAAAGTGGGCCAAAAAAGAGCAAAAGAAATGTGTCAAACGGCCCCTTAATTTTAGGACGGAGAGAGTACAAGCTTGGATCGGGCCTAACCCATTATTATGCGCAACCCATATATTATAGGCGTATGCCAAAGACATTTAAAGGTGTACATACGTATCACGCCCAGAGGAGACAAACACTCGGTTCTATGTCTTGGAATTTACCAGACTCGGATGAATCAATTCTTTTATATTGTACTCAACGAAGTGTTGACCTTGTTGGTAGTTTATTGCTTTGAAATGCAACTAAACACCTAACTCTGTTGTCTTACTTCAGAGTGGCTCATAGTAGTTGGAAGAACAACTAAAATAAAGAGTCAAGAGCTCATAATAACCCTGCTAATTCATGCATCCATCCATTTCATAAATGGTTTCAAGTTGGACTAACACACAGAAGAAACTGGAGAAGACAGAGAAAAGGAAAGGACAGGAAAAGAAATGGGAAGTGCATGGATTGTGTTTGGCATTTTGTGTTTGAGTTCCATTTCCTGTAGGGGGAGTGCTGGAAAAGCTGCTTGTCATGACCCAATGTATGGAGGTTGCTATGGCATCCGTCACAACTGTCCAGCCGAGTGTCCTAAACTATGCGAGGTGGATTGCAGCCTCTGCAAGCCTTACTGTGGTATGATACTTCATCACTTTCCCCTTAAGCTTTCTCCTCAATCTATGTCAGATTCCAAAGGAATTCAGAAGTATAAGTTTCCCCTTTTGGCTACTAAATGAGATTCAAAAACAAGTAAGAATAGCTGAGCATCACCTAGCTGGTTATGCTGCTTGTTTTCAAGATGTTCTGCTGCATTTCACATCTTGTTTACCTTCAGGTCAACTAATCTTTTCTTTGGGTGCATCAGCATGTGATAAGCCAGGAGCAGTGTGCCAGGACCCACGATTCGTTGGTGGCGACGGGATCATGTTTTATTTTCACGGAAAGAAGGACAGAGACTTCTGCTTGGTCTCTGATTCCGAAGTTCACGTCAACGCTCATTTCATAGGTAAGAAAAGCAAGAAAGAAAGAGATTTCACTTGGGTCCAATCTATTGGTATCCTGTTCGGTTCCCATAAGTTCTACTTGGGTGCACAAAAAGTATCCAAGTGGCAAGAATCAGATGACAATATGCTGGTCCAATTGAATGGAGAAATTATCAAGCTACCGTCTGGCGAGGGACACACACAGCATTCAAAGGAAACAGGGTTGACGCTGAGAAGATTAGCGGAAACTAACAAGGTAGAAGTTAAAGTGGAAGGATTGTTCGAAATTGTAGCTCGTGTAGTTCCTATCACCCGAGAGGAATCAATTGTGCACGGCTATGATGTGACAGAAGAAGATTGCTTTGCACATTTGGAGCTCAATTTCAAGTTTCAGTCGCTTAGCAAGATGGTAAATGGAGTTTTGGGCCAGACCTATAAACCAAGTTACCAAACTCGAGTGAAAATGGCGGCAGCCATGCCAATCATGGGACGGGCAGATTTATTTGCCTCTTCTCATCTTCTTGCAACTGATTGTGCAGTGTCAAACTTCAGGTTGAAAAGGGATGGATATGATGGAGTGCCACTTAATGTTAAATGTGGAAGTGCTTATAACGGGAAGGGGATTGTGTGCAGGAGATGAAGTGGAGTGGAGTAACGGATGAAACATCTAGTTGCAGAAATGAAAACAAGTTCTCTTTTTAGGTCCTCGCAATTAGCATATGTACTGATTCATATGTTTTGGATGCTTTTTCTTCAGTAAACATAAATTAAGCTCCTTAATCAAGGTTTCCGCATATTTTGATTTTAGAACTTGGGCATATTGAAGTACTCCATTGAGTAGCAAATTATTTGTTGGTTTAATATACATTTTGCTGAAAAGGTCTTTTCTCATGTACTGTAAACGTGACCTATCCACAACACCCTGAGCAGTAAACAGCAACAAACCAGTTGCCTATTTTCCTTTGGATTCTCAGAAGATAATCTTGTTAGATCAACCGTTTCTAGCATGGACTGATGGACCAATGTCATATAGCATTCCCCATCTTTACATCAACACCATATGATAAAAAATAAAAAAAGGCTTTGCAATGATGCAATGCTAATCAGGCTGTCATTAAGTTCTAGAAGAATGTTCTGAATCATTAAGATGATGTTAACAATTTAACATGTACAAAATTTGCATAAAAAAGAAGAAGTTACCAGTAATCTCCACAAGAGCATGATCCATTAGCAAAATGATGAAATCGCTTTGCATCTCGTATAATGATCATACGCCTCTCTATAAGCGATACAAACTTGGCCATACTGTGACAATCACCACATATCCTAAGATTCTTGGTAATAATCAGTGGCTTGCCTGCCCCCGTCACCATAAGACCAAATGCAATGGCCAACTTCTCGCTATGCTTGCTGATCATATCCTCTCTAGTCTCCTCATCAACGTCATGCAAAACAAATTCTGTTTTAGGCATGTATCCAGCAATCTGAATTTTCCTAATGACTTCTTCCAATTTCATGTATATTTTCTCTGTGCGAGGGTGCGATCGATCAGCGACAACAAAACGATGGATCTTGTGTCCATGTTCAATATAGCTGCAACCAGGGGATCTTAACACACCTCTTTCCTTCAATAAAGTCCTCACCTTCGAAGCATCCCTCCATTGACCAGCTGCAGAGTATATATTTGATAGCATTAAATAGTTCCTACGGTCTGATGGGTTCTGGGCAAACAACCTCTCTGCAACTTCCTTACCAAGCTCTAAATTACCAGAAACGTTACAAGCATTGAGAAGAGCCCCCCAAACACCAGAATTTGGCTCCATAGGCATGCTCTCAATTAGCGCATGCGCATCTTTCAGATGCCCTGATCGCCCAAAGAGATCAACCATGCAACAATAATGATCCAACCTGGGTTGAACCCTATAAAGACTAGACATGATCTCAAAGTACCTCCTCCCCTCCTCTACAAGCCCTGAATGACTGCAAGCGCTTAACAAATGAGTGAAAGTGACGTGATCAGGCTCCTGACCTTTACTAACCATGAGCTCAAATAACTCGATCACTTTTCCGCCATAACCATGCACCGCAAAACCTGCAAGCATGGCTGTCCAAGCTATCCTATCCGGGTTTTTAATCCCTCCAAAAACCTCACATGAAGAATCTAATCTACCCGATTTTGCGTAAACGGTTAATAATCCAGTCGCAATGGATACGTCTTCAATAAGACCAGCGTGTAATATATAACAGTGCAGCGAGTCCGCCCGTTGTCCTACACCCATATCAGCACAACCCTGAAGAAGCGTCACCATAGTAGCTCGGTCAGGACAAATGCCAGCCCTCCTCATGTGATTAAAAAGCCCAATCCCTTCCTCACCACTACCACTTAGAACATGAACCATAATGATCGAATTCCATGTCACTATATTCGGCACCAACATATTCTTAAACAGCCTACAAGCAGAGCCTAAATAGCCAAACTTCCCATACATGTTAATTAGAGAATTAACAACCTTGCTTTCACGCAACAAACCTATTTTAAATGCAAAGCCATGAATGCATGTTCCTTCATCAAGAGCTCCTGAGTTAGTACAAGCTGAAATTATACATATAAGGGTAACTTCATTTGGTTCCAAAATCGTCTCTAGTCTCATCCTGAGAAATGCATTCAAGCTATTTCTAAAACACTCATTTCGCGAAAAAGCGGAAATCAACGAATTCCAGGAGACCAAATCTTTGTACGGCATCTCGTCGAACAGTTGGTGTGCATCTTTAGAGCAGCCCAATTTAGCGTAAAGAGACACTAAACGGTCACCAATGAACCCATCTCTGAAATTCAATGACTTCACTACTTTGGCATGAATGGCCTGGCAAGAGGAAGAGGAATGACAAGAGGTTATGGCAGAAAGGAGATATTGAAGAAAAGATTCAGGGTTGGAGTTTGTTTGGGTCTGAAGACTGGGTAGGGAATGAAAAGCTTTATGTGAACTTTTCGGGCTAATGAAGCTGCGTAGAAATTGAGCTTGTGAAAAGTTTCTGCATTTGAACCAAAAGTAACTCAATGAGATGCAGCAACAGAAAGGTAGTCTAATCATCTCCCATCATTCCAGTTTCCAGTTTCGCAGTGCTACACGAGGCACCAAAATATTATTTTTCCCATAGGAGTCCAAAATCTTCATTGGAAGTTCCTTCAATTTCTGGTCTATTGGCAAAGAGTTTTTTTTTCGCAGATGAGAATGCAGAGTTTGTATTGGCAAATGACATAGAAAGTAGAGTTATTTTGGTAACGTTAGTGGATTCGGATCGAAGGCGCAATGCTATTGTCAAGATATGCCAACTCTATAACTATTTGAGCTACTCCAGTGATTTATTCCTTTGTTGCTAGGTTGTAGTCTCTTTGGGTCACTGGAAGTTCTAAATCTTCGTTATTAAAGTACAGATGGAAAGAGCGTGAAAAATATTACCGTTTCAAGTTTTGCGTATTGTAAAAATGTTGAACTCCATTATCCGTGAATCCATGAGTACCAAAGGCGTTTGTCGATTTCTTGGTGCTCATCTAGGAGACTTGTATTGACAAACGACATAAAAAGTGGAGTTATTTTGATGCAACTCTAGATGATTTGGATCCGAGGCGCAAGGCTATTGCCAAAATATGCCAACTCTTTGAGATACTCAATGACTTATTCCTAGGCTTCGAGGTGGTAGTCTCTTTGGCTCCAAGATCACAAGGCAGTGAATTTTTTTTTTGGTGATTTTTCAAATCGGCGTGGATGGTCTTGTTCAAATGAATGACTTGGCATGCCGCATAACCACTTTACCGCTAAACTAAGAAAAGAGAAAAGGAAAATATCACTTGTCTAAAGGTAAATAAATTTACGGGTAAAAAACAATGTTTGCACACAATACATTTGTCATTATATCTTAAACGAGACGCCATTAACTTCTAAGTAAAAAGTAGGACCGCATTTATTTGAAGACAATATTTCGATCTAGATACTAATTATTGTAGCTTTAATAACTGCAAAGCAGAAAGTAGGGCTGTCAGTGCGGATAATCTGTAAAAATTGTCAGCATTTTTACAATGTCCACACTGAAACCCGTTTTTCTTGTACTTTTGCTTAATAAATAAGTCGTTCGCCCTTGTGACCTCTAAAAACTTTGTTATATGTGGAGCCTCAATTCAGCTCAAAGACATTATTACAATTAAGGTATTGTACACTAAGTTTCAATTTCGCCGCTCCTACTCCTCGGTGAATGGGCGGGAGCTTTTTTTTTGTTTTTTGAAAGAGTACTTTTGTAATAATGCATGTTTTTTTTTTCCGCGGTGCATCTTCGGGTTTTCTTATACAAGGAGAGAAGACGATAACAAAGAGCAGAGGCTAGAGTTTCTGGTTGTAACACTATTGAATAGTGAAATCGAGATCTGGTCATACTCCGAGGACGTTACCACACTGGTGAACCTCGTAAATCTTGTATTGTGTGTTTGATTTTTAATTTCTCATTTTTTTATTTTTTGATATATCACTTCGTTGTTGCTGCGTTTCGTAACAGACTTCTCACTTAAAAGTTTCCCGAACAACATCCTCTAATCTTAATCTAAAAACCTGTTCACACACTCATTTTAGTCTAAACTCTTCAATCACACCGTCCACCACCGATTTGTTCGAAATTCAACATTACAAATAGATAACAAAGAGTAGGACGAGATTAAATTTACATTTTCTTTGTGCTTTTCAACTACATAAATGTTGGTGATCTGTGTTAGTAAACAAAAGTATTAAGCTATTCTCAGTACACACTACGCACTCAAGACAAGTCTAAAAAGGGTCTCCATATATATCTACCAAAAAGAGTACGTCAAGATACGATGCGATACTACTGGCGACACCCACAGCTGCATTTTTCATGTCAACGTTTGGAAAAGGAAGACTGCATCAGAGATTATGTCAGGGGTTTTCAGAGGACACCTTGAACAACACGAGAGAGAAGAAGGGAAAAAGGGGTCATCATGGGAGGGAGGAGTGTTCTGGCGATTAGAAGTACCAATAAATGAGCATTAGAGACTTGCTCAGAAGAACTCAAAAGGGGTTGGTCAGAAGAAGCCAAAGCTTGCATAACCGCTGCTTCACACGCGTCCGAGCCTTACCTTTTTGTTTAAATCTGTGCTAATTTGGTCAGACTTAGGCTCCCTTAATTGCATTCTTATCTTGGAACCATCTCTTCTTTTTCATCATCATCCCTATTAATTAACTTGTCATCCCAGTCTTTACTCAAAACATATTTTCGTTACTTCTCTCTCTCTTTCTCTGTCTCACTCTCTTTCATTTGATTTCTTGATTTTCCGGCGACCTGGGTAGCCGCCGGCGGCGGCTAAATGTCGGCTAAGTCCATGCTCCCTTACCGGAATGGGGTGGAGGATGCGCGTTATCCTCCACCACTGGCCTCCCACGAGGATGTTGTTAAGGACCCTCTGCTTTTCTGGGACACCCTTCGCAGCTTCCACTCTGCTTTGGGTACCAAGTTCATGTAAGCTCTTGTGTCTTTTAAAAAAATTTCTCAACGTCTTGCTCCATTGAGAAGCTTAGAGAACATATCCTTACAAAACTTGGCTGTATCTGTTTTCCCCTTAATCTGCAAGGGTTCCTGTGATTGGAGGGAAGGAGCTAAACTTGCATGTCCTATATGTGGAGGTCACCAAGAAGGGTGGCTATGACAAGGTTGAGCTGTTAATGTTTCATGTTCTTTTATCGATAAGAAAGCTTTCAACGAAAACTATTACTGGTTTATTGATTCATCTGTGGTGAAAAACTGATGGATAGGTTGTGACAGAGAAGAAATGGAGGGAGGTGAGTTCAGTTTTCAACTTTTCTCCGACCACCACGAGTGCTTCGTATGCACTGAGGAAGCACTATTTCAGCTATCTTCACCATTATGAGAAGCTTTACTTCTTCAAGCTACAAGGCCCATTGCTTGCTTCAGCAGCGGAGAAAGGTAACATATGCCTCCCACATCTCTCGAACTTTTTCTTGTGCTTTCTTCTTACTGTACCATGTTTCACATTCTTCTTATGATCTCTTCTCCTTTTGGTTACCCCTCTCCACAAAAAAAAAAAAAAAAAAAATCCTAAATTCATCATGTGGACCTAAAATGAATTATCTCAAGGAAACAATTATCCTAATTAATGCGGTGAATTAAATAAGAGCCAGTCATAGTACCTTTTAGTGGGTCCACCACGTCTGTTCCAGAGGATCTGTAAATTTGTGGTGGTTTATTGTTGAAGCAAATGTGCATATATACACATATACAGGTGGTAATTCTAAGTTAAAAAACTAGACTGTGAACCCCGGATTGCCGCTAAAGGGCAAAATATTGTAGGTAATGAATATTTTAGCAACCAACCAAATAAATTTTTTTTATTGCTTGGATGGTGGTCAAGGTCAGGTTTGTGAGTCTAGACAAAATCTAGCTCCGCAAAAGAATGTTGGACTTGCAGGTTAAGTGAGCAGAGATAAACTGGGAATTTATTGTCAGTGAATAGAACTTGTTAAGATTATCATCTGAAAACTCTATGATAGCTGAACAATGGACTATATCAGAAGCCTAACGTTGCTGCCTAAGATTGGTGATCTAATTGGAGCTACTCTCGGTTGCTGATTTTCCTTTTCAAAGATGTACAAAACTCTGAACTCAAGATATACTCGTAGAGACCTGCACCATAGTAAGTCTAGCGCTTGCAGTGTTAGCTTAGGAGACATTCGCCTAGAGGATATTTGACGTGATCAACTTTAGGTGTTTGAGATTGATTATGGGATGGTCAAATCTGATTACTCGGGTTGTGATCAATTTTAAATATGATTAGGTGTGAGATGTTTGGCAAAAAAATACAAAAACAGATTACGAATTACTCAGCTCACAAAGGCAGATTAAATCATACCCCAAATGAGGATTATGGATTTTGATAACTTTTTGATAATCAAGTTGGGTCAAGTGAAATACCAAATGATCCCAATAATCACACCTTCTATCCAAGCAATAAACTTCTTGGTCATTTTGCCTTGTTCAAATTGCTTTTGGTTCTTTTATTTCAAACACTATCCATAATTTTTACGGTTTAACTTTTTAATTTGTTTTCGAGGACTACTCCCAAACATGTTTAGTGGATTCAGGTGATTACAAACATAAAATGTTCCAGTTCGTATAGAGCAGAACTGTGTGTTATGAACTGGTACAGTTCTACTTGTTCATACCATCAACCTGTAGTGGACTTCTTTCTCTCTTTCCTTGTGCACAATATGCAGCCAATACTTGTTCTTATGTACCCCCCTCCCCCCCCCATAGAAAACAGTATATACATTCAACATGTCTGAACTGAATGGCTTGCTTGAGTCTGCTTCATACAAATATGAAGGATCACGAATTCAAACCACAGTTACCTTGTTTTCTTAGAGACCTCGTGTTTCAAAGCTACTGGTACAATCGATGGCAAATTTGATTGCGGCTACTTGGTGTCTGTGAAAGTCGGTACGGAGATTCTCAACGGAGTACTCTATCATCCAGAGCAGCCTTGTGTTTCTATGTCGACCATGCAGCCCTGCACTGCTCTAGTTCCCTACAACTCGAAGCCACATCTTGCAGGTCGAAAGAGGAGAAGAAGAAGGAAAGGAGACCCCAGCCGTCCGAAACCTAATAGGAGTGGCTACAACTTTTTCTTCGCTGAGAAGCATTCCAAGCTCAAATCTCTCTACCCCCACAGAGAAAGGGAGTTCACGAAAATGATCGGAGAGTCGTGGAACAATCTCAATCAAGAAGAGAGGCTGGTAAGCGCAATTTTCTATGGTGTTGGTGTATCTTAGAATTGCTTTGGCAAGGTAGCATTATTTGAAGCAGATATTTGCTTTCAAACTATGCAAGCATGCATAGTTTGTACAGAACAGTCCTTAAATTATTGGACTAACTATTGGTGTGTGATTCCATATACAGGTCTACCAAAACATTGGGTTGAAGGACAAAGAAAGATATCAGAGGGAAATGAAAGAGTATAAAGAGAGGAGAATGGATATTGAGTTGAAGCAGGATAAGGTCCACTAGAAGGGAGCATAATTACTAGCTGCGTTAGTGAAGACATGTATGTATGAAGTTAGCAGCATCTGCGTTACTCAACACATGCAATATACTTAGCTGTTTCAAGTAGTAAGAGATGGTTGTTTAGTACTTTAGTCTTTTCATTTTGGTCCGTTTCGGGTGTTTTTTTTTGTTGAAAAAAATGGCAAGATCATATGATTATGATCTAACTAGTAAG
The DNA here is from genome assembly GCA_033065855.1 of Escallonia rubra. NCBI lineage: Eukaryota > Viridiplantae > Streptophyta > Magnoliopsida > Escalloniales > Escalloniaceae > Escallonia > Escallonia rubra. The sequence continues at coordinate 15,674 of JAVXUO010002269.1, forward strand.
GAGTATTGCGCTTCAAAGACCTGTAAGGCAACTCTTCATTCTTACACTTATGTCAGGACCAAAATCTATTGGGAACTCGCGCCTTGAACACATACACATACTGGACGAGGACGTATATTTGTTCCTAACAAGAAACGGGTAGGTGAATCGAAATCAGTTGGTGTGACGTATGGTTATTCCCGACAAGAAGCGATGGGTAAGAGAGTCGAAATCAATTGACATGCCTACTACGACGTGGATAAGCAATCGGTGCGTTACAGGAGTGAGATTATACTTGTAGTCCTTGGGAACGACCAGCATTGGATGCCGTATTTCCAAGTCTGCCTTCGCTGTTTAATGTGACCCACCCTTCACACCACTTGACAACGAATCCACTCCCCACTCTCCACTCTAGAGTTGAGGAAGAAGTGATTGTACTCTCAAAATCTGGAAGTCAGTTGTATGCCTGTACCCATTGCACTTTGGAGGTTTGCTATCCGATTTTATTCAGAATCGTTCACTAAAGCAATGAGGTCACATGTCAAAAATATTTGTACAGTTTCACGCAATCATGAAATTTCTCTTCGGTTCCCTCTTTCAATATCACCCACAGACACGCGTGCGCGCGTGCACACACACACACAGTGAGATTATAGAGATAATGAACCTGTTAAACAAGACGTCTCTCAAAATATCAGCCATTAATATAAGCAGTACAAAAATTTGAAACATCAGCCCTATCATTGTAAGTACTTGCTTCCAGTACCATGTAAACATATGTTGTGACAAGCACAAAGATATACCATTAGGTTTTTGCCTAACAGGATCTCGACACTGAAAAGGTCCAGAGGCAGGTTAAAGCAATGATTCTGTTATGAAGCACTTCTGCTGAGTCCATGAAAGAAACGGTGTTTTCGCCTCCTCGAGTGCCTTTGAGAAACCCTTGAGATGACATAGGGGATAAACTGCACCTGCATAACGTCTCCAGGTAAATATACAACTATAAGGAAATTACACTCGACACAGGATCGATGGATGTATGATTCCCAGACCAAAACAAAGAAAAAGGGCTGATATCTTTAGAAGTAGGAAGGAAAGCAATTTCATTGTGTCGTTACGTCAGGATTTACAGCCTAAAGACGTGATATCCAAGCAACACAAAAAAGGAACTCAACAACATTTAAACTTGCTAAAGTAGTAAACAAGCTACACTGCAATGAAAAATCGGGCGAGAAACTTGACTACCTATATTAGTTTGGCTGTGCGTGGATGTCAATAAGATCATTGAAGACGGGCAGTCACGGTAGTCTGTAGCAACTGACAGTTTGAAATTTGTTTACGCTAGCACCTTATGAAAGCAACTCCTTCTTACTATGTGGCCTCTTGTATAAGAATTGCCACTATACAGTCTGCGAATGGTCAGATGCATGCAATCTTAACACTTGGCTTCTTCAGAAAAATTGTTTATGCATTTCGAGCTTGTGACCTCCAAGTTAACTGGAAACACTGAAAGTGAAATTTGGACCACTTACTTTATCAACAACACATGGCTACTACATGCTTTCACTTTTGCGAGAAAACAAAATTCTACCATCGTTCCTATATGGGATCGTGAAATCAATAAGCCCCGTTTGATTATAAGGTTCTTAACTTGGGAAAGACAAGGTTTTATGATCGAGCTATTCACTTTTATGGACGCACATATAGTATGAGAATTCTGTAAGCAACTATCTGTAAAACCAAAATCGGTGAATGTCACCATTGTTCCCTGACCGTGACCCCAAACAAGTAAAATTAAAATGCATCAATGGGCTCCCAACAACAACGACATCATGATTATACTCGCACTTCAAATATTCTTTCTGCTCTTACTGGAATGCTATTTGCACAACTTTTAAATGTTTTAATCTTTCTGACTTTGGTGAGGGCAACAGTGTAATCTACATAATTAGTTCATTGAGCGGCTCATGCAAGGGTCCCCGTGCCATTATCAGGGAAGGTGTTAATATTCTATTGAAGTTCGGGACCAATCAAAACCACATCCTCTGCACCATGATTGCACATAAATTATGTCTTCCCTTCTAAGCTCAACATAGGGAAGTTTCTCAATAATGCATTTGACTGCTATGCACTGACTCATGTTTACGTTTTAGGATCTGAAAGTCATACAATTACGAACCTGGGAATTATTGTGTATGCCGTAATCCTGAAGGACACCATTGTCATCAAGAAGTTTCTCATTTTGGTATGAAAGGCAAAAATTTCGCCAGACATGCTTCCTGAAAATCAAAAGAAATATTAACTTGACCGACGTGCATTTTTTATACAACTAGCTCAGCCACAGAAAGTACAACGCCCTGCAGTGTATTGACTACTCCATAGTAGGATGAGTGTAGTACAGACTTCAATGTACTTCAGTATTAACCGTTTCTATGGGGGAGGGAGAGTCAAATGCTCATTTTCACTTTGGCTAATCATCAACAGAAAGCAGTGGCAAAGGAAAAACTCAAAATTCGATTAAGTAGGCTAAAACCACAACAACTAATTCTAGAGATAGGAGTTTGAGTTGGAGGATTATGACACCATGCTTCTCTAACGAAATAAAGTAGTAAAGCATTTGTCATGACCAATGTAGTTACCATGTGCTTGCCGCGGGCAGCGGGGGGTGGGGGTGTGTGGTTGTAAAGCTTGGCTCCTTGAAGAGGCGATTGGAACCACCGAGTCAGCAACCATAGGGTCGTTTCCCAAGGTCTCTCCAATTTTTCCCACCTCTTGGGTGCTGATTGACTCTCTTGCTTCCTAACCTTAATTCCAAAAGTTGTTTGCTGTGACCTGCCTATGACATTTTAAAAAAAAAAAACCCTGAAATCTAGTGGCAGACCGTTGCTGGAGTAAAACGAGCCACGTCACTTTGGGAGTCAATTTTTAAGAGTAAGGTGTGGCTATGAAAGAGCTTCCTCAAGGCAATTCAAAGATCTTCAAAAATCGCTAAAAGAAGGGAACAATTCAGATGAAAAACACACCTACTCGTACAGAATTCATCAGAAAGAAGCAGAAGGAAATACCAAGAGATATGGCGATGGCCCATCTTAGACTGCTCCGACTCGTTAACCTTCTTCTTGACAGCCAGTTTCAAATCCTTCACTGTCGCCGAATTCATCACCGCAACATCTTCACCATTGCAAAAAATTCCACAAACAAAACGGTTTTCAACGACATTTGTGAATGCAAAACAGGTGTTTGTCAAAATGCCAAGCCTGGAAAAAAAAGGGCATACCGAAGGAGGAACGGTCCATCTTGAGGACGGAGACGCGCATGGCGCTGCCGAGCTCCAAGCTGATGAGGGTGTCCACGTCGAACAGCGTCGGTTTCTTTGATATGTCTGCGAGAATTGGGTCGTCGAGGAGAGCAGCCAGCGTCGAGCGCAGCCTCGCATTGTTGACGCTTCGGTTGCCATAATCTGATCCCAGGTTGTCTTCGCCCTTCGCAGCACTCGTTGATGGCTCCATTCTCCGGTCTTGACTGAGATGTTGGAGAATTGAGACTGTAAATTACACGCTGAAAAAGAACACTCAAGAGTCAAGAACACGTTGTTAGATTATTCGCCGACATGGATCAGAGTTTCGTCTCGATTGGCAAAAACTTAAAGAAATGATTTCACAATATTTGGACCATTTTGGTGATGTTTCGATGGATTTATAATGATGGGAAAATTACACAAAACTCTCCTGAAGTTTGCCTTAATTACAATAAGCTCCTACTAACTTTGATAATTACACTATGTTACATTTTTTTATTTTTCAGTCAACAGAGTTAAATAGAATTAACGAAAAAACGATATTATCCTTCATAAACAAAAAAAAAATTCTTTATCCTTCATAAACAAAAAAAATTTCTTTCTCCTTTTCCCCCGCCCATCTCTCTCTCACACACACACACACATATCACACCGACGGACACAACTCACAAACACACGCGCGCACAGACAGACACACACATACATCAGCCCAACCACCACCACTAGTCACACGCCAAGGGCCACCAGCGACCACTATCCAGTGTTGGTTGCACATTAAGGGCCATCGCGAATTGCCCAACCGCCAACCATCCACAGCCCCGAGATGCAGCTGCCAATCGCCGGCCACCCACGGCCCCAAAGGCGCCGTCGCCAAAGGCCAAACCGCCGCTAGTCTACCAACCACCGCCAATCGACAGCCCATAGGAGACTCCTGCTGGCCGCGTACACCATCTCCGACCAGGGCCAAGGGCCACCATCGATCAGCCCTATGCTTCGACGCCACCATCGCGAAGCTCGGTCCTGTCTGTGCATCATGATTGGCGACGTTTCGGCACCGCCACGAGCCAAACCCCTCTTCCCCACGTCACCTAATTAACGCGAGTTTTTATCTCTCCTTTGGCCATTTAAGCATGAATTACTCGAGTGGGTACTAAACTTCTTCACCACTCTTCGTTTTTTTTTTTCTTTCCTCGAATCATCTACCCTCAAAATGGTGAGATGGATCCTGACGATGTAAACTTTCCATGGTCAATGTATATTCAGTTTGTGCTTGAGTTGGTGGCAGTGTTAATAAAGGCACAGGCGCACCCAAGGCGCAAAAGGTCCCTGGAGCCTAGGCGCAGGCGCACGCCTTTTCGAAGCAAGGCGCAATATTAAAATAAATAAATAATAGTGCATCAAAATAATCTAATTACGTAAAAAAAAAATCAGAACATGACAATTAACAAACTTCCAAAGAACATGATAATATTCGAAAACTTTTATTCAGAATTTCCTTATACCAAAATTAATAACCGAGCTTTTCTACTCCTAAATATACACTTAAGCCAGTACCTAATCATTCAGAATCAAATTGAACTACAGGTTGAGAACGAACTCTCTACAAGGAAACAAAAGCACAGTCTAGGAAACAAATGCATTGAAGCTGTAAGCCATAATAAAAAAGAAGAAAAAAAACCCAGCAGAGTTAAACAAAGGAGGCTTCCTATATGTACATGTCCCATGGACTGACTCTCTGAACAAAACAACTATATAAACTTGACTACTGCAGATACTTTCTAGTTAATTATTGATTAGTAATTTTTGAATTGCTTGTAATTGTTGTTTTCAAAAGAGGATGAAGCTCTTGGTGAATACACATTGCAAGTTCATTAAAGCTGACAAAGAAGCATCACAAGTCACAACACACACTTCAAAATGCAACGAAAAGCTTCTAGATGATCTTGGTAAAACTGTTGGTGCTGATGCTCGGATACAACAATTTTGGAAAGAAAATAAGGCTAATAGAGACATTAAAGAATGCCTAAAATAAGGCTAAGAGAGACATTAAAGAATACCTATGCCGTCATTCTCATCGATTTAGCCCGTGATTTGATTAGGTGAAACAAGGCTCTCAGCATGCGCCATCAAAATCTTGAAAAATTATGTGGAGTTTTGAGCCATCCAGATAGTATACACAGCAGGAGCAAACAATCCAGACGGTGGGAGAGAGAGAGAGAGAGAGAGAGAGAGAGAGACTGGCGGAGTGGAGTTGTCCGACCGTCCAACTGTCTTTGAGTGGAGCAGCTGCTTCAATTGGAGCAGCCCAGCAGCAGCGGTAGAGAGGAGCAGCGGCGCCCGGAGGGGCGACAGCGACTGGCGAGGGGTTGAGACTGGAGACTGTGAGTCGTGAAATTGGAATTTGATTTGGGGGTTTTAGGGTTAGGTTTAGTGATTTAGATATTAGTCAGACTTGGTAGAGCCAAAAAAAAAAGCAAAATCTGGAATAAAAATGAACGGTCCACATAAAGCCACGTAGTCTATCTAACGGCTAGAATTTGTGCGCTTTTATTTGTGCCTCCATCGTCGCTACGCGCCTGGCACCTAGGCGCACGGCTTATCGAACACGCTACGCCTAGGCCTAGGCGAGGCACAAGTAGTGAGTCTGGCTGCGCCTAGCGCCTAGGCGTGCTTTTTATAACACTGGTTGGTGGTTGAGTTTTTCTTTGATTGAGTTTTGAGCAGTGATTTAGGTGTAATCCTTTGATAGGTTTTGTGGTTGCTGGTGGGTGGTGTTTGGGGGGTGGGATGGTGTTCGGTGTGAGGGGGTGACCGTGTGCCGGTGGTTGTTTAATTTGCTGCGTCGACGGTTGTATCGGCAGTAGTGGCTGGAGAAGGGAAGATAGCTTAAGGGCAATTTTGGAAGACCACAAAAAATATATGTGGTGCCCTAATTTTTATTGACGGACGCTTAACGAAATGAAGTTTTGTGTAAAAATATTACAAATCACAGGATGCTTAGTGTAATTATCAAAGTTAGTAGGAACTGATTGTAATTAACCAAACCTCAAAAGGAGTTTTGTGTAATTTGCGCTAAAATGATTTGTGAAGTTATGATTAGGACGGTTCTCGTTATATTTTTGTGACGTGATAAAATTACTACGATTCATCGATATTGTCATGACGTTATTTTATTATTCTATCAGTTAGGTTAAATCAACTAAGACAAACAATTTTTAAATCTTTTAATCAATTTTTAGTGAGAGTTGCACGATAAGTTGTGTCTTAAATATCCTATATTGTTAATATTCAACATAAATAATGTTTCGCAAAAGAATACAACTGAAAAAAATATATTTAATTGTACTTTTATTTGGGTAGACTTAAAAACAGGAACTTCACGGTCATTTCGAGTTCATTCGTTTGACCCAGTGCCACTAATATTTAGTCTAGCTATTGAACATATTCGTAACATCAAATTTACACCGTTTTGCAATTTTTGACCCCGATTGTTTGCAAGGCATGGATCCATATCTGGCAACACATTTGTGCTCTTAATTTTATCAATGCCCGAGGCCACAGATTTCTTGGGGCTAATTATGTAGGATGAATTTTGGCAGTTTGGTACTACGCATTTTATCATTAGACGGAATAATACTTGATGATCGTCGCCGATAAAAATGACGGAATAAAAATCAAGTTTTGGTAAAAAAAAATGGAAGAATTCAGAGTTGTCTGTGGAGAACTAAAAATCAAGTCTTAGTCAGAACTCATGAATAATCATAAGCGCATATATATTACATTACATACGAGAAAAGTAAAACAACATTATTGTGCAGCAGCAGCAAAAGAAACCACAAGACGCAACGCTGAAGCATGAAACTGAACAACAGAGAATCAAAGAACACCCGATCCCAGAGGAGGAATCTGCAATCCCCGGCCGGCCCCCAACAGGCCAATCCCCACCAACTTCTTACCTATTACCCCGAAAACTTTGCTGCAGTTCAAGTACTTTCTTCCACGAATCTCGACTTGATATAGCAGCCCACCACCTCCACACATTTTTCCTCGAGGTGATGAGCTTCGCCTGATCACTAGGTGCATCCACCAAGAACTGCGCGGTAGGCAGGTGAGAGAGATCGGCAAATGTGAACTCATCGCCAGCCAAGTAAGGGCTCATCTTCAGCCGCTCTTCGTATACGTTGAGCACCCCGTCGATCTTCTCTGTGACCTGTGAGATCATCTCTTGGTCTTGCCTCTCTAAGCTTCTGCTCCGCTGAAGAACCTTAGTAGGAGGACTCGTACCCGGTTGATTTTTGGGACGACGTTGCTGCAGCCCGCTGAGCTGTGTGGTCAGCGGATTGAGCTTCTCTGCTTCAACCTCTACCCATTGATTGATCAAAGATTTCTCGAACTCGTTCCTCCCGTTCAAGACCTTGTTTCCTCGACCAGGGTACTTCTCCATTACATAGCGACATATCGTTCTCGACTCTGGCATCAGCACACAAATAAAAAAAACCTCGACTATATATAAAAATTGTCGAAAAGCACAATTCAATGAAAAATCATGATCAAATTGTTCGATGGAGTTTAGCAAACACTCGTGCTCGGTAAAACAAAGCCAGGGAAGGTTCAAAAAGAAGAATGTAACAGTGGATAATTTACCAAAGAGAGAGACGCTGCCATCTTGGAAAGCTGGAAATTGGCCAAACGGCTGTTAAGTCGAGGTTGAATTGAATAGTCAGTCCGGTTGACAGATACATACAGACTGATATTGATGCAAATGCAGATAAACTAACGTGTACCAACGCACGCATTACCTGCATCTTAAGGAAATCAGGCCTCCTATGTTCTCCTTTGGACATGTCGACGTTCTTGAGGTCAAAGTTGATTTCTTTTTCGTAGAGACAGGCTAGAACCCTGGAGACCGAAGGGGCTGTGGGCGGCCCATACACCGTCACTGAAGGCATCGCCATTAGATCGAGCAGACAGGAACTTGAGCAACGAAATGCTTGTACTTTGAGTCAGTATTCTTCTCTTTTAAACCATTCAGGAGCTGAGGAACTATTTTGCTTTATTCTTTACTTAAGGTTGATTGATTGGAACCAAGGGAGCTCATCAGGGACATTACAACTTTGCTTTCGATTCTGCCTGCTTGCGCTTTACAGAGCCACAGAATATAATGGAGAAGAAAGGTAAAGAGAGTACTGCAAGCTACATGAGGATCACATTGGTTACATTACTTGTTCAGAACTATATGTGTTGCAACTCCTACAATCTTCGTCGACTTGGCAGACATTCATTTCTAGCTACAATCAGAGATTAAATTCAAAGTCGCAATTCCTGAGACTTATAATGATGTTAAAGACAGGGTTAAGCTTTGGTATAGGGTGAATGATTGATGCTATTCATTTACATCAAATTAAAGTTTCAGAGAGAATAATGGCTGATATCATTGATTTAATATAGAATTAGGTTTCGGTGAAAATAATGGTTGATATAACTGATCTTATACACAAGAGATAGTTATAAATACTGTTTTGGATTGCGTAATGATTTTTCTGTCCAATGATACGTATCTGTACTGGTTTCAGCTCGAACTTTTCATCAATTATATACATATATTTTCTCTCTCGCAACTTCTCTAGAATAAGTTGTCCGTTCTAGTACAGCTTGAATTACCTAAATTTTCAACTAAGATGTTTGTTTAAGAATAAGCTTTGCTCGTATATAGCGACATCAGAAACATGTAAACTTATTCAATTGAATTACCTCTTCTAGATTTCCCTCCCTTTTCAACTATCTCATATATTCTTGGATAGTTGGAATTAATTAGTATTCAAAAATCAGGTATAACATATTAAATCAAACAAAAGTTCTCTCTCCAAGAGATGGAATCTAGCTCCAAGAATTTGTGCTGAGGGTCATGACAGATGACCTGCACCTCAAATTCAACCGGACAACAATAGTTATCTAGAAAATAGAATTGCATATAAAGTTTAAAAGGATATCAATTATGTTGTAATTAAGTTACTCTCTAACTTAAATTGAAAATATTATTATATTTGAAGATAAATTTGACTTAGTGAGTATGTTTATTAAATGATTTCCTAAATTTTGTTTGCCAATTTGCTTACTATGAAGTTTTGAGCTACTCTATTTAAGGTTAAACTCTTTAAACCTTATAATTGCCTCATTTGATCTTCTATATACTTTTTATTGGTGGTATCCATATGCTTCTAAAAGTTCCAGCTCATCATTATTCAATTCGTCGTGTTCGTTAACTTTCATAACACTACAAGAAAATGCCTTTTTAGCGACGGAATTTTAGCGACGGATGTAAATCCGTCGCTAAAAGTAGATTTAGCGACGGATTTCTCCGTCGATAAAAGTCCGTCGCTAAAGATCGACTTTTACCGACGGACTTTTAGCGACGGAAAAATCCGTCACTAAATGTTATTTTCGAAAATTTCCAATTTTTTCTCAAAAAAATTTAAATGGGATTTTAGCGACGGATTGTGTCCGTCGGTAAAAATCTACGTATTAAAACCAAAAAACCCTAGTTCTTTCTTTCAGTTTCTCATTCTCTCCGCCGCTACTCTCTCTCTCACACCCACACTGACTTACGCCGCCTACCTTCGCCGCCCACCTCCCACGCCTTCCCGCCCCACCCTGCCTCCCCCACGCTGCTGTCACCACTCTCGCATCTCTCTCTAGCCTCTGCGACCATCAACACCGGCCGGCGACAAGTCGGCAGCCACTCAGCAATTCAGATCCACCGGCGATGACTCTCTTATCTCTCTCCAGTCCAGATCTACCGGCCGGCGGCGGCGAGTCGGCGAAACCTTCTGGTAAGTTTTCTACTTTATCTCCAAAATCATTTATCTTTGAGATGTTGTATGTGGTTTACGGCTGTTGTGGGTTGTGGGAATATAAGTGTGGATATATGGGTTTATATATGTATGTAGATGTGCGAACCTGTGTAAGTGTGCGTGTGTTTGAGAGTGTGGCGCATGTGTATAATAGATTGAGTTTCGGCTGGTTGCAAGATGGAAGTGGGGGCTGCCGTGGTACGATGTGCCGTGGATGATGGCTACGGCATGGGGGACGGTGGGTGATAGAGAGAGAGACCACTGTCGGCGGGAGCGGCGTGGCTTGGGTGAGAAGAAAACCCCACTGCCGTGAGGCAGTGGGTGTTGACGGTGCTTGCGGGTGTGTTGGCGGGAGAAGTGGGGTTTTCCCATGAGGTTTTCCCATGGTGGATCTATCAAAATATTTTGGGATAGCGTCTGAATATGGGTTAGTAAACATCATGCCAAAACTTGGAATGGAAAACTTCTCTCCTTATTTAAGCACGGCGGCTTGTTAAGACAACCCTCCACATTCGGCCCACGTGACTTACAAAGAATCGCCTTGTGGGTTAATTCCAAAGACGAGTAAATATTGTTCGGTTTCTGATCATTGGTCTTGATCATTTAGGACTATTAAATTGGAGAATGGTTAGTAAACATCATGCCAAAACTTGTTCATCGTGCCAAAAAAATACTCCTTAGTCTTCTTCTATTTATTTTGTTCATCGTAAACGAATTTGTACAATGTTTCTTTTCAGGTTGTGATCGACAAAGAAAAACAAGTAACAACTGTGGACAAAGAAATATTGGTTTCGGAGCAAGGATCTTGATTTGTATTTTTTAGTGAACATGTAATTTGTTTTATTTAGTGTTAGTTTGTGGTGTATATGATTTAAATTTTATTTGTATTACTTGAAATTTTGTAAAGGATTAATCCTAGTTTAAAATTTTTGTTGGATTGGTTGTTCAGGGATAATCTTTTGAAACAGGTTTCACTTTATATTAAATAACAAAAATAAAAAATAGCCTTTTTTTTTACTTTTAGCGACAGAATTCTGTCGCTAAAAGTCCTTATACAGATTAATAAATGTTTTTAGAGACAAGTTTTTAGCTACAAAACTAATAACTTTTGCGACGGTAATTTCGTCGTTAAAAGTTTCTTTAATTTTTTTTCAGAAAATTCAGAAATTAGATAAAATATAGAAAAACACCTTTAGCGACGGAAAATTCCGTCGCTAAAAGTAATTAATTCCGTCGGTAAAGTAAAATTTTGCCGACGGACCACCAAATTCCGTCGCTAATCTTTTAGTGACGGGGTTTTCACCCACGGACTTTTAGCGACGGACTCTCCGTCGCTAAAAGTGTTTATCGACGGAATACCCACTTTTAGCGACGGAAAATTCCGTCGCTAAAAGTGTCTTTTCTTGTAGTGATAAACCATATGGTGTAAAAAACTATAGATAAAAAAATTTCTTTATCAAAATTAAACTAACATGTAGTTAACGTTATAGACATACGTACCATCAAAACGTTCAAGTTAATTTCAAATGATACTTACACAAGCACAATATAATTTCGCATGCAATAACACATTGACCTCAATACATATATATTCTTCGCATATCCTTATCAGTGGAGTCTACTTTTTTTTGTTTACTAAATTAACTTCTAATTTTTGTTCAACTATATGACATAATTAGGATATATATCTTTTATGAATTAACCATAAAAACATAGATCATGCAATAGTTTACATTAAAAAGTTAAAACTTCTTAAGTAGATGGCTTTCAATAAAACCGTCATGTGCTTGACACAGTTTTCCTTTCCAAGCTAATAATGTATAGCAAAAAGAATACAAGAGCAAATTTTTTTTTTTGTATTTTCGTTTTGATAGGCTAAAAAATGGAAACGTGACAATCATTTCGAGTGTGCCAAAATTTAAACCGGATGCACCTTGGCTACTGTGCTAGGCCTGTGGGTCAGTCCCTCTCTTCTTCTATCGAAAAGTGGAAGGGTCGGAGGGGTCCCGCGAGAGGCCGAGCTCATTGGTTGTTTCCCTCTTCTTTTTCGTACTTTCGAAGGTGGTAGCTTTCCATGCGTTCATAAGTACACAACGGCAATCGTTTGTTTATGTTAGCGATACCAAAATTCAGTCTAGCTATCGAACATATTTGTAGCACCAAATTTACACTATTTTGCTATTTCTGACGCTCGTTGTTTGGAAGGCAACACGATATATTTGCGCTCTTAATTTTGTAGGATGAATTTTGGCAATAAGGTATACACTGTCTTTTTTTAATTGGGTACAATAAAGTATACACTACCGTTTACATAATAGTACTTCATTATAATCACCACCAAGTTTAAAAATGACGGAATAAAAATCAAGTCTTAGTCAAAAGAAATCACAAAGATGCAACGCTGAAGCATGAAACTGAACAACAGAGAATCAAAGATGAAAGAACTCCCACAGGAGGAAGTCTGCAATCCCCGGCCGGCCCCCAATTAACAGGCCAACACCCGCCGCTCCGATTCCCCCACCAACCTCTATTCGTTACACAGAAACTTTTGCTGCATTTCAAGTACTTTCTTCCACGAAACTCGACTTGATATGGCATCCCACCACTTCCTCACATTTTCCCTCGAAGTGAAGAGCTTCGCCTGACTAGGTACACTCATCAAATACTGCGTGTTAGGCAGGTGATAGAGATCAGCCAAGGTGAACACATCGCCAGCCAAGTAAGGGCTCTTCTTGAGCTGCTTTTCGTAATTGTCAAGCAACCTACCGAGCTCTTGTTCTGCCTGCGTGAGCATCTCTTTTTCTTCCTTGCGCCCGATGCTTATGCTCCGCTGAAAACCATCAGTTTTCCTCATAGGTAGCTGACGTTGCAGGTCGATGAGATGTGTGGTTAATGGGTCGAAAGTCACTTCTTCAATCTCTACCCATTTATCGATCGAAGCTTTCTCTGATGGGTTCCTCCCGTTCAAGACCTTGTTTCCCTGATTAGGGTACTTCTTTAGTATTTTGCGACACATCCGTCTCGAGTCTGGATTCAGCACACAATTATATAACCTCGATTGAAAAAAATTGTCAAAAAGCTTTCAATGAAAAATACTTAAATGTTCAGCAGAGTTCATATATATCAGTGCATGCTTGTGTTCAGTGAAACAAAGCCATGCATGAAAGGTCCAAAAAGAAGATTGTAATAGTAGTAAGTTACCGGAGAGAGAGCCGCTGCCATCTTCGAAGCGAAACGACTGTTAGGTCAAGGTTGAATAGTCAGTGCGGTTAACAGATAGATAGAGACTAATATTGATGCAAATGCAGATAAACTTGTTGGAGAGAATATGCAGAATGCATGGAAGAAGAAAACGAAAATTTTTTTACTTGAGAAAGACACCGTCCTTAAGAAGATATTTGCTCCCACTCGATTCAAGTTTGCTACCGGGTTAATGGCAAATCACCTCCAGGATTACTCAAGCTAACAATCTACAAATAGTAATTCTGAAGATTCGTTTTAGAATTGCTCTTCGAAATTATGCATATAACTGAGAAATATGAGATTCGGAAGTTGGAGTGCAAAAGAATTAATTTATTCTGAATTTTCAAAATCTTGTATATTGACTAACAGTCGTCCTTTCATGAAGGGACACAACTAATCAGAAATAACTGTTATTTCTGGTGCATTTCCGAAATTACTTTCAAAGTCACTAAAGTGTCATTAAAAATAAATGACTGAAAGAAACAATTCCGAAAATTGATTAAATATGGGCCGTTAGATCATATATAAATCAACGCGCTCGCGACAAAAGTGCTAAGTACGCACACAATGCGCCACATGCGGGCGCGCACGTGTGCGGTGCACCGCAAAATAGCATTCTCAATCTTTCCTCCAAAACATCTCAAAATAATTTAAACTTATGTACCATGTGTTTGTTTATAAGGAGAGAGAGAGAGAGAGTTTTTTCTCTCTCCAACGTGGAACAAAGAACAAGACTTTTTGGGTTTTGAACTTCACTTACAATACAAACACATTACGTAATAATCTATCACCAACATCAACAAAACTAACAGGCACCAATGCACGGATTATACCTCCTCGACCTTAAGAAAATCGGGCTTCCTTTGTCCTCCTTTGGTCAGGTCGACGAGCTTAAACTCGATTTCTTTTTCCAAGAGACAGGCTAGAACCCTGGAGACCGGAGGGGCTATGGGCGGCCCATACACTGTTACTGCAGGCATCGCCATTAGAGGAGACAGGAGCTTGAGCAAGGAAATGCTTATAATTTGGCTTATAAATAATTGAGGAGCTGAGGAACTTTTCTACTTTATTCTTCACTTATGGTTGATTGGTTGGAACCAAGGGAGCTCACAAACATCACAGCTAAAGTCAAATATATGCTCTCTTGCTTTCGCTTCTACCCAGTTGCCCTTTACACAGTCGCAGAATATAACATTGTCGAAACGTAAAGGTAGACAATACCCAGAAGCCTGCCTGAACTTTTGACAGGTAAAGAGAGTACTGCAAGCTACACGAGGGAACACATTGATTACGTTACTTGCACAAAGATTATATATGTTGCAACTCCAAGAATCTTCTACAGTATTTGGCAGACATTCTTTTATAGCTGCAATCACAAGTATCGTAATTTCTGAGGCATATAATGACGTTATTAAAGACACAGTTAAGCTTTGGTAGATGGTTAATGATAGATATTATTGATTTATATCAGACTAAAGTTTCAACGAAAAAACGGTTGATATCATTGATCTAATAAGTTTCACTGAATCTATTGTGCCCGAGTGCGTCTCCTTGAAATATGGCACGCACCGATACCGCTAACTTCTCGCTATATGCATATATTTCATTCCTCATATATTTTTCAAAATAAGTTGATTGTTCTTGTACAGCTCGAATTACCTCTTTTTTTTTTTTTTTAACTAATTAAGGAGTTTGTTTAAGAATAAGATGTTTCTTCCTTTACGATGGTATTAGGAACAAGCAAGTTGTTCAATTGAATTACCCCTCTAGACTTTCCTTCTTTTTCAACTATCTTATTAGTAAATTCTTAGAGAAGAATAAGTTGTTTGTTCAAAAATAATGTTACTGGGTTGAAGAATAACGTCCTTGGGTTCCACTGGTCTATAAGTTTAATCATATAGATAAAGAATATGATGAAAGCTTATAACTACAAAGTAAATCAAAGTTAAGAGAAAGAAGTAAAAGAAAACTGATAATTATGATGAAGATTGAAAACTTACCAGGAAAGATTCTGCAAATTGTGATGAGATTATATTGAGGAAAAACCTATTTAGGCTTTGATCGTTATGACATAACTTTTTTTTATTTTTATTTTAAATTTAGTCAATCAATTAAATTGCCCAACACAATTTGTAACTTTTGCAATAATTAGGATTACTTAATATATCTGAACTAGTTAGTAATGGGTAGTTTCATATTTGACTAAATTTTGTACCAAAAAAAAAATATTTGACTAAATTGCCCAACACAATGGGTAGTTCGTATAACTGATCTAGACAACGCAAGCGGCCCTATTACTTCAAATGACAATTATGTTGTACATTATGCAGCAAGGTTAGACAAGGGAACTCATAGCCATCACTGAAAACAGGAAGGAAACTGCAGTGCAATGGAACCACGTTCAGATTAAATTTGATTTGAACATCTTTCTCTGAGCTCATCGTATATATTACTGCACAAATTAAACGGTGCATTTAGTCAACCTTACCAAGCAGTCCCGAGTCCCGGCTGGCCATTGGAAAGGGCCTAGATCAATCAATCAAGGGGTGCTCTAGTTCAACAAGCATGTCAAAAGTTCTTGATCACTTGTACGAACTACTTATTATACTCCGTATTGAACTAGAACTCATATAGTCTTCAATAATTGGGGATTCATTAGTACACAGAATCAGGTTTAGCATGTTAAATCAAACCAAAGTTCTCTCTCCAAGAGATGTATTCCAGTTTCAAGGATCTTTGCACCGAGAGTCATGACAGATGACTTATTACCTCAAAAATTACGCGCACCCTTTCAGAATAAACAAACGAATTGAACCACTAAATCGGAATTTCAGCTCGCAAATCATCGGATGCACATTCGATGAGAAGTCTACAGAAGCGAAAGCAAAGATAACAACAATGCGTGGCATCAGTAGGTAGCAAAATGAAGTAGAAACTGAAGCACAAAACTCAACAATCCCCACATAAAAAAAAAAAAAAAGCATGCATCATCACCAAGCTAGCACCAGTCCAGTTCAAGCACTGCGCGGGGGCGCGGGATTCTGCATCTCAACCACCTTCTTCCACGATTCACGGGTCGAAATCTCGCTCCACCACCTCCCCACATTCTTCCTTGAAGTGATCATCTCCCCCCTATCAGTCCCGTGCACCAAGTACTGCGTGTTAGGAAGGTGAGACAGATCAGCCAAGCTGAACTCATCACCAGCCAAATACCGACTCTCTCCTAGCCTTTTTTCGTAAACGTCCAGCACCTTCGCGAGCTTGGCCTCGTTTTGCTTGATTAGTCCCTCGTCTTGCTTGATCTTCATTCGTGGCGCGAATGCTAGCTGAAAAACGAGAGTCGAGCTCGGCGGGTTGAAGCTCTGTCCTTCTGCCTCTACCCATTGGTCTATTGAAGCTTTTGCTAATAGGTCCGTTCCGTATAGCCCCTTGTTTCCTTGATTCTGGTGCTTCTCCGTTATGTATCTGCATATTGCTCTCGACTCTGGCATATCATTATCATCAAACCCATAAATATCCCCAATTAATATGTCACCAAAAATCTTTGTTCATATATTATGACCAATAGGGCTAATGAAGACTTGAAGAAAATTGTTGATACCTACCAAACAGAGTGATGCTTTCATCTTGAAAAGCTGGAACTTGGCCAAATGGCTGACAGAGAGAAGAAAATGTATTAAAAGATATATGGAGTGTGCCTTGCCAAGAGCGACAACATGCTACTCTATCTGTTTTATTGGATTTTTTTCAATTTTATAATAGATTTAGTTCATCTAAATACTAGAAATTCAACAACAAAAGCAACCCAAGCTAGAGCAGAACAATGGGTCAGGTCAATGTTTTACCTATACTAAATTTATCCGAAGAGAATAAATCGGATGAAATAGAAGGGATAACTTTTAGCGACAAAATGACGGGATAAAGTTGAAATTTAGACATTATATGGGATGCTTGAGGCTTTGAGGGTCTCGCAAGAGATAGGTGCATCTAGAAATG
The DNA here is from genome assembly GCA_033065855.1 of Escallonia rubra. Lineage (NCBI taxonomy): Eukaryota > Viridiplantae > Streptophyta > Magnoliopsida > Escalloniales > Escalloniaceae > Escallonia > Escallonia rubra. The sequence continues at coordinate 33,041 of JAVXUO010002269.1, forward strand.
AGCAACGCGCGCAGTGGGCACCTGGAGTTTGAGGAAATCGGGCTTCTTGTGCTCGCCTTTGGCCATGCTGATGTTGATGAGCTGAAACGGGACGTCTTTCTCGAGCAGACAGGCCAGAACCCTCGAGACAGCCGTGGACATGGGTGGCCCGTACACTTTGACCGGCGTCGCCATTGGAGAGAACCAAGCCTCACACTTCTGCAGGTCTTCGTTATAGCTTTGGGTTCTTCGCTCCCTTTGTCTTCTGTTTGTGTGTTCTCTTCTCAGCCATTCATCAGTTTGAACCTTTTTGTTGTATTTCTTCTTCTTTTATCTTTTGCTTTGCATAAAAAGATGGGTCCAGTTTACTTGAAGAGGGTGGTTTGGTACAAAGCCGTACGGCCCATAAAGTTGAGGCCTATATCAACTTGGACCATCTCAACAGCATGGAAAGGGCCAACAAAATGAACGTGTTCAGCTACCCGGCCTTTATGACTGCTACTGCTAGTAATGATTATGAACAGGGCTCAGCTCCCATGGGCTTGCAAAGACAAGAAAGTCGGCTTTCAATGTGTGCATTTAGTGGATGTCCACGACAACTCTTCTCAACTTTGCAATCGAGAATCAACCTCAAACAAGTTCTTATTGAGCGGATGGAGTAATCACGTCTTTAAAATGTATAGACTACGCGTGTTCGATGGAATAATCGCGTCAACCAAAGGGGTTGGTTGAGTTGGCAAGGGGCCTCGAGAGTCACGAATTCCGTGTCGATTCTTCCCTAATTAAGGTTACCCATATATGCAGTTCTATTATTTCTCAATTTGGAAAATTAAAAAAAAAAAAAAGGTTGTATAGACTACGGGCGGAAAAAATGGTTTGATGCAGTTTTATGTCCAAATGGGCCTCTGAAATTATAAGCATTTTAACGGACTCGAGCAGAACCGTACAAGGCTCAACTGATTCCTTCGACGGGTTTGCTTTCTATTTTCCGTAGCTGCACTGAAATATTTTCCATAATTAATTTTAACTTCCTTTCATCATCTAATGACAGATTATCCATGTTAAATCCGGACTTCCTATGCCAGATCCTCACTTTCCCCTGCTGCTTTAGATCCTCTCAGAAAAATGCAGTAATTCTTCGAGAGAATGGAAACGAGCATGAGGGTTTGGAAGAGAGTGCTGACAATGATGTTTGTAGCGTTGACACACACACACACACACACAGTGAAAGCTGGTAGGAGTGCATGTGCCTGTAGATTTCTAAACTCAAGCGTCGTGGTGCATTGCTCAATGAACAAAACACACAAAAAATGACACTTCCCGAGCGGAATTCTGGATTTGGTACCACCATAAATGTCCTACACCGGAATCTTGTCAGTAGTCGAGACAATATTGACACAATGAACATCATCATCTCCCCTTACCAACAAAAACTTGACTTGATGGGCATTGGCCGGGAAGAAGCTGGAAGTGATGAACAACTCAGCTTTGCGCAGCAGGTTGCTTTCGACCCATCCTTCCCTGCTGCATTTTCTTGGGCTCTGCATTCTGTTAAGTAGCCCGCTTATCTTCTAGACTCACTTATCCAAAAGAATCATTTATAAGAAAACATTACGAGCTTATAGCACCGGTTTTGCAGACGTAGCTCCTCTCTCATCATTTGAAGAGCTACTCTATCTGGGTTACATATTTATTGAGGTGCCATTATTCCAGTTTTTAGCAGTTATGTATGATGCATTGATACTCAACTCCAATTGCAATGTTAATTAGATGTTAATTTCATATATAGACCTCTGATAAATTCAGATAGAATATAGTTCTCAACAACATAGATACTACTAGTTTAAAGGCATACTTTAATATGTACCTACAATGAGGTACGATACTTACAAGAGCAAGTTTGAAACCTCAACTGCACGTCATAGATATGCAGCATTTCCCTAATCAGGGACAGATGTGCCTGTTGATCATCATTTTGTAGACCAACTGTACAGTCCTCAGCTGGCGTAAAATGTTTGAAAGGAGGGCAAAATGTTCATGTAAATCAGTTGGCACAAGCTGTCCAATTTGAAGGAAGTCTGCTTGAGGTCAAAGCTGGCATGTTCCTTACATTCACGTCAAGAGGCAGCATGCGATATTCGATATCAAACTCCTTGAAAATCCTGATCATCTCCTCAACCAAAAGAGCTCTCCTTAGCCACCTCTCACCCATGTCTTGATGATTCATTGTGTGTGAAAGCCAGACTGATATTTTCAGCCTGTTCATGTCCTCCACATCCCTCAAGACTATCATTGGAGCTGGGTACCAGTGATCGCTCTTGTTCTCAATATACCTGCAATTACAGAATTAAGTCACAACAGTAGATCAGACACAAAGACTACAGAATTCATATAAACTATCCCAATTGGCTTTCCATATCACCATGATCATGCTGCACAAACCTGTCCTATGAAAACCAAGAAGAAGTCGACAGTCTTGGTGCATAATGTAGATTTGACAACGAGCTTTAGACTACTCTCGAAAAGCAAAACAAGAATAGTGGAACCAAATGTTTTCACATACCCTGAGAGAAGTTTATGATGCTTTCTTTGTGCATTGTAAAACCGCAAGGGGAATAGAAGCAGAATAACAAGAAAGCGTTAAGCTCTAGCAATACGGGCTACCTTAAAGCGTTAAGCTCTAGCAATACGGGCATATGTGCAAGCAGAATAAAAAAATGCATTCCTAGCATACCTCGTAATTCTCTCTTTCATCATGGCAATCTTGTCCATGGGAGTTGAGATGTGGATACAGAAATCAATTGCGTCTCCCATATCTGGACTGCGATAGTAGTTGCTGATAGGCTTGGTCGACAGAACACTGTTTGGATATATGATTTTTTGGTTATCGTACCTTAGGAAGACCGTAGTTAATATGTTCATCTCTTCAACAACCATCTGAGAACAAATATCATCCAAAGACATGTCTGAATATGCAAGCATGGGTATAACAAAAAGAACTTCTAAATTATTTCTTTCTTTCTCTTTATTTACCTGAACTCCATCTACCTCGCAACGATCACCCACATCATATGGGTGCATTACAAATAAGAAGATGATTGCCTCAAATGTTGTCTTGCATGTGTTCCCAAACACGAACACCACCAAAAGCAGCTGGGAGCTTAAGAATATGAAGAAATGAGTGGTTGCAACTTTGAGTATAAGAAGCCAGACAACCAATATGAGGATTCCTACAACGATGTTCAACATATGATGGAGTTTATTTACAGCTGTTTTTGTATCATTGAGAGACAAAGCCAGGGCTCTCCGCTCTCTGAATGCATTAACCTGAGGAAAAAGGGATACAAAATAGGCTCAAAGGTCATAGCATAACACGTACACAAACCATTCCACTTTATAAGTTGAGACTATGTTGGAATCAACTGATATGCAGATTTTTCCACCTTCACCAACTGCCTTGAATTAGGATTAGTTGTTAACTCGTCATGAGCTCGAGGAAAACACAAATCAGGATTCTTTCATATCTTCTGTAGTAATGACTTGCGGAGCAGAATGAACGGCAAACTCTTTTATTAGTCTTGTAACTATAACTTTAGGGGTCAACAGAAAAAAATCAGTAACCTAGAGATTTTTATCACAGTGAACACATCAGTTGCTTGGTTGGTGCATGACCAACCACCAGAGATTAAACTTGAATCACGAGATGGCAGCTTTTTGGCCATTCATTACTCTGATTGTCACGATCATACGCAACCCTTAAAAACTGACAGCGTCTTGCATTATCTCGGTTATTCTTTTCAACGAAACATAAAAATAAAACCTCCCTTCTTTATTTCTTTTTTGGGGACATCCTAGCATAAAGTATGAAGCATAGGAAGTCTCATTTAACCAGCCTACTTTTTCAAAACTCAGTCAGTCGATTCATTAGTACTGTCTCGTAGAATAGATTGGAGTACCATTTTAACATGTGTACAGCTTTAAACACAACTCTTCTAATGTCACGATACACCTAACAACTGGGTCCAGGAAGAGCCATCAAGAGTTCATCGGGCATCTATGTAGATATATCAAATATTGCTATTATCTAGGAACAGTATCAAGAAATATTGATAGAGAACAGTCAGAGCACCATTAATTGTTATCCACTTACAACCCAAATTTTGAGAGCTCGCTTGCTGATTCCTTTGTTTTCACTTGCTCCTTCAAAAAGACGTATAGCCTTCGTCGCTTCATCATCTCTCATAAATCGCATCAAATCCTCCAGATAGATGTGTCTGATATCAAGCAGACAAACCATGAAGCTATCTCAAGGGGAAAATAAATGTACACAAGATACCAAGTATATGAGCTGATACATGAGAAGGTAATCATCGCAATATAGTTGATTCGTCAATATTCCCATATGCTGTAGACTTCAACTTCTTCGACATATAGTTGGTTCATTATTTTTTATTCTAAAGTTGCAGGATTATGGATTGTAAATGATGACCCAATTCGGAGCTCTGAAATGAATTGCAAATGTAGTTCCACATTTTGGTTTGAGGTGCAGTGATACTTCTACATTCACTCTCTATTTTGGGCGACACGATAACATTTAAGGGCACCATCAGCTGAATAAATTGTTTTTACCATAACCAGGAAAAAAGGATCAAACTCGCTATTCTTAATAAGTAAACCAAGTTGAATTTCAAGATGTGGAAGATAGGAAAATAAATGAAAACTTACTTAGAGCCTGGCTTTGCCACGTTACAGAAGATCTTCTTCGCAGCTGCTTTTGCCTGGGATTCGGTCGTGATCTGCCCCGATGACTCATCCTCACCAGTTGAATCTTGTAGTTTCTCATCCAAGGTCGACAGCACCCCGTTGCGAATAATATTCGTCAACCTCTTCATGTTCCAAGCAGAGATATTATTCTGATTCAGCCTGTGCAAGTGATCGATAGTTATCCGCTCATCCTCCTCCTTAGTAGACATGACCCTAGAAAATCTAGGACTCTTCTGATTCACGGGGCTCTTTCTAGGCGTTCCGCTACCAATCACTTTCCCAGTTTTTGGGAAAATATTCGCACTAAGATCAGCAGGCATAGTAGCCCCCGCACTCTGAAGCTTCTGAAGCTCAACCATAACCCTCTCCTCCTCTTCCTGCTCGTTCTGAATTTCAATCAACGGCGGACCCGACAACGTCTCGATAACATACTGATTAAACAGAGCCTCCTGAATCCGATCAAAAAACGTGCTCACGTGAAACGACGATGCAAGAACCTTAACAAGCAGCGTCTTCAAGAGCCAAATCAACGTACCCACCAATAGACACACCCAAATCCTGGACACATAAGGCAACACCTTCCCAGTAATCACCCTCTCAACTTTCTTGTCAAAAATGCATTGCCAGGCAATCAAAACCAAACCCAACCACACACAATTCTGAACAGCATTCCTCAACCCGTACACGAAATACAAAACCCGCTTTCGCAATAGAAAATTGCGCTCGATAAAGAAGACTGCTGCCCTAATAACCCAACCAGACACCAATCTCCCACAAATCAACACCAGTACCATCAATTCCCATTTCCACAATTCAAGCTCAAATATCCTTCGCCTTCTCAATACAGGAATAGAAAGGCTACAAGCTAAACCAGCTATAATCAAAATCAGACTGACCAATTGAAGCACGGTCCACTTGCTAAACTTCATCCTCTTGTACTCCTCCGGTAAATCATCGTCCAAGAAAGGGTCATCTTCGTCAATTTCACTACCTCTCCCGACAATCCCGGACTTCAACATACGAGATTTCTGATCTTGCTCGGGTGGGTCCATCAGCCTTGACTTGCTCTTCATCGTACCAAACGAACTCGACTTCCTCCTAAACGACGACGTTGAGCTGCACGTCACCACCTCCTCCTCGGGCCCACCGCCACCGCCGCTAGCATTAGACCGCCTACGCACCGGTTCACCTACAGTCTCGTTAAACGAAACCCTAACTTCCCTCGGCGTCAGCACGCCGTAGTTCGGGCTCTCCGAAATCCTCGACAGCGGCGGAGAATCAGAGACGAAATCGAACTCATTAGAGACCCTTTTCATGGCAGCATCTTTTGAGAAGTCATAGCTTGAGTCCCTCCACACAGGCGACTGCGAGGAAAGCTCGGTCTCTTTGGTGCCGGCGCCGGCGCCGTTAACTTTCGCGGGGACTTCCATTTGACGATGGGCGTTCGGGCGCAACAGAACTTGGTTCTCTTCAGATGGGTTCTGGAGATTTTGGTCGCTTCTCTGAGATTTAAACGACCTCTTCACCTTCTCCATTAAATAAATTTCTGGGAGTTGATGAAAAGGGTTGTTTTTTCTTTGGGCAGATGATGATTCACCAAGAAAATTAAGGAGGTGCTAATCTTTCTTTAATGAAATGTGTGTGTGCGTGTGTGCGTGTGTGTGTGTTGCGGGTTAGAAACGTAAATGGTGAATCAGCATGCTTGTGGGGATTGATGAGGGGAGATGGCTAAGAAGAGCTGAGAAGTGTGGACAGAGGTGTTGTTAGGAAGTAGGCAAAGAGAGTGGAGCTTGGCTGTGACTGTGAGATTCGCATGTCGGATCCATCCAGGTGTCCATTTCACAAACGCGGCTTCTTGGGCGTTTGTTTGTTTGCCGTGTAAGCGTTTCTGGTGTTTTCTTGCGCAAAAGACGGGAAGGGTCAAACTATTTCTGATATATATTGACTTCCTTTTTCTTGAAAAAGACGGGCCGCTGATAGCTTTTTTGTGGCAAGTTTTTGGGGGAATTTTTTTTGGTGTTATCCCGATTGGATGTATTTTCCTCCTACACTCTATATAACGACAATCAATCGTTTTTAAATATTTGCAGTGATTATTATTTAGTGACGTTAAAAAAATGTTACTCATAATTGTTGCTGAAAGTGTTAGATGAAAAGTCACTACAAAACTATTAATTGTCACTATACACATGGTTGTAAGAAGATTCCTACAACCCAAGTAGGAGCCAAAATTTGTTTATTTTTGGACACTTGGGTGACTTAGATTAATTGTTTGCAACACTTTCTACTTAATTATTATTATTATTATTATGGTAACATAAGCGTTTGAAACCCTTGTGATTTTTATTTTTCAGAAAGAAGAAAACTATACCCTTTTTCATTTTAATTTTTCACAAAAGCAATAATGTGTTTGTTACATGTTTTTGTTTTCGAGTTCTATTTTATTAGGTAGCATTTGACAAAGTTTGCGGAAAGGAAATCGAGACATGCTTATTAGGTTGGAAGATTGATAGTATTCTTATGGTGACGATTGATAATGTTAGTTCTAATGACACTGCTATGGAGTTCTTGAAAAATAAGACTACGGATTGGAAAAACATTCTTCTAGACAATGACAACATTCACATGAGTTGTGGTCCTCATATTTTTAATCTTATTGTGGGGGAAGGCTTGAAAGATCTTCATGATTCGATTGCTAGTATTCGAAATGCAGTAAGATATGTGGGGTCTTCTCCAGCTAGGCTTGAAACTTTCAAAAAATGTAGAGAAGATTGATAGCAAAAGTCTTGTATGCTTAGATGTCCTCTCCTGATGAAATTCTACGTATTTAATGTTAAAAAAATCTAAAAAGTTTCAAAAAACTTTTGAGCGGCTAGATGAGGATGACTTAGGCTCTGTTTGACAACATTGTTTTTTTAGTTTTCAGTTTCAAAAAAAAAAAAAAATTAAGAGCAACTTAAATTTTTTTTTTTTTACAAAAACAAGTGTGTTTGATAACCCAATTTTTATTTTGAGTTTTTTTTTTTGTGGTGGTTTGCGGTGGCGGTGGTGGGGCGTGACGGTGGCTGCCGGTGGCGGTCGCCGGAGGTGATGGTGGCCAGAGTTGGCCGCCGGCAACCGTCGGTGGTGGTGGCCGGAGGTGACCGTCGATCTGCGGTGGTGGCCGGAGTTGGCCGCCGGCAACCGCCGATGGTGGTGGCTGGCGGTGGGGTGGTGGTTTTTTTCTTCTTCAGTTTAAAAACTGGTTTTTTAAATTGAAGAAGAAAAAAAAATGGTTACCAAACACAACTTTTTTTTTTTCAATTTCTAAAACTGAAAAAAAAAAATTGTGTCAAACAGGACCTTAGACTTTGGAAGGTACTTTCTTTGTAATGATGACGATGATGAGAATGTTTGTGAGAGGAGGAGGCTAAGGCTTATGCCTCATTCTGTGAATAATTGGAAAAATGCTAGAACGTTAATCTGGTTTTTGAAACTTTTCTATGATGCAACCTTGCTTTTTTCAGCTTCTTTATATGTTACGTCAAATGTGCTCTTTCATGAGGTGATGTGATTACGCAGAAAATTGGTTACTTTGTATAAAAGTGGGAATAATCTTTTGTGTTCTATGGCAAAGAATATGATGAAGAAGTTTGAAAAATATTGGGAAACTCTTGACAATCTGAACTTGTTTTTATATATTGCGGTTGTTTTAGACCTCCGTTACAAATTAAAGTATGTTAAGTTTGTTTTAAGTCAAGTATGCGATATTATGACTGTTAAAGAGGTTGTGAAAAAGGTGAAGGAGAGTTTGGTGAAGTTGTTTGAGCATTACGAGAAAGGGGATGATGAATCACAAAATTCAGCAACTCAGATTTCTAAGGACAATGTGGCTGAACTTGAGGAATAGGAGTCTTTGGCAGCTCAATACAAGAGGCTTTTGGAGGAGGAAGATAGCATAGAGAGCAAATCAGAAGTGGATAGATACCTAATTGAGAGTTGTGAAGATCATGTGGTAAATGCAGAATCAGATATCTTAGGATGGTGGAAGCTTAATAGTTAGAAGTATCGCGTCCTCTCCCAAGTAGCGCGACATGTTTTAGTAGTCCTAATTTCTACAGTTACATCTGAGTCAGCATTCAGCACGGGAGGTCATGTGCTTGATCCATTTCGTAGTTCTCTGGCTCCACGAACGGTAGAATCTCTTATTTGTACTCATAATTGGCTACAAAATCCTTTCAAGACAATTGATCTTCGTGAAGCCATGGACGAGATTGAAAAAACTTGAAGAGCACTTTTTGGGTAAAAGTTAACTATTTTTGGTTTTTCCTTGTATGAGCTACAATGTATTCTAAAAGCATTTGATATTTCTCCCATTTGTCTTTTCAAAAAATGCACAAAGGTCTAGTTCACATGCATCTACTATCGATCACAGTAAATCGCTTTTGGATAGCTTATTAGTTTATTAAACCTGTTTTAGAACAACATTCTAAAACAGGTTTACAGGCATGAAAAGTTGTTGGTTTATAAAACCTGGTTGCTGAGAAGCTATTGGTTTATAAAACCAGATTTACACAAATGAAAAGTTGTTGGTCTATAAAACCTGGTTGCTAAAGAGCTGTTGGTTTATAAAACTAGGTTTACATGAATGAAAAGTTGTTGGTTCATAAAACATGTTTACATGAATGAAAACCAAATAAAACAGGTTTTATTGGTTTATAAAACCTATTGTAGACTAATAGTGTGAAATATATCCTTATTGTCAAGGTACCTGGTTGTTATCAAGTGCAGTACACTAGTGGTTGGCTATGCTTTACATGAATGAAAAGCTCTTTCCAAGGAAAACTTGTGGCTGGTTATACTACTGCTCAGCCAAGCCTAGGACAACATGTGTAACACCAATTGCAGTTAAGGGTGAGCACGGTTCGATTTGGAGGTCAAACCGTAAACCGAACCGTTACCCCTCGATTTGAAATTTTGTGAACCGAATAAAACCAAATACCATCGATTTTGACGGTTCAGTTTGGTCGGTTTAAACGGTTCGGTTTGGATCGGTTTGCCCACTTAAAGACGTTGTTCTTTCGCACACTACTAATTGAAGTTATATATATATTTTTAAAATTGTATATAATATCGTTTCATCCGATATATAAGTTCTCATTGATGAATGAGAAAGAATGAGTAAATATTACTAGATATTGGTCACAAATTTTTTGTGTTATAAGTTTTGTTAATGTTTTTGTTTCTTTTAAACTTTAAGATTTGTTTCTTTAGAATTGCTTAGTACCCTATATGTGTAATTATCAATGAAATGTTACTAAAAATACATTAACATATCATAGGTCGGTTCGGTTCGTTTTGGAATCGGTTTTAAAAATGTGAACCGTGAATCAAACCGAACCAAGGTCGGTTTAAAAAATGTGAAACCAAACCATTAAGATCTTTGGACGGCTCGGATTAGATTGGTTCGGTTTGAGCGATTCGGATCGATTTAAACGGTTTGATGCTCACCCTTAATTACTGTACATAATTTATGCACTTTTAGGCTTCATTTCAAATCTTTTTAAAACACCTTGTTTATTGAACTTGCCACATGTTTTGCAGATTAACTTGAATGTGAAAAGTGAGATCTTGGTAGTTGGCATAAGTGTTGAAATGTTGAAGTTCTTATTGGATTGGCCATGTCATATTGAATATGATTTCTTTGGGTGTTTGATTGAAACATCAATGGCAGCAAGAGTCCAAAATGCACCGCTTTGATCAGTAATGGAGAACTCATTAACCCACTATCATGTAGTAATCTTGATAATTTGTCTATAGAACAAGTCACTTAACTTTTATTCTTTGGACCAGATTAATGGCTCATTTCATTGGTTATCGTAACTCTATTGGACTTTTACACTTTACTTGTTAAGCTTCTTGGATCGGATGTGTACATATCATCTTCCCTTGCTTTCCACTAGCACTAAGAAACTTACCTTTTCAATTTGTCATGTAATGCAATTATGTAAGTTGTTGTTATTGGACTATTATTTTTTCTTGAAACAAATAATGTTTAAATTATGCTCAAATCGATTTGAACCGTTCAAACCGAGGTGTCTTGGTATGGTTTAAGAATTTATAAACCGAGGTCCATTGGTTCGGTTTGGGGGTCGGTTCGATTTGCGGTTTGACCCCCAAACCGAACCGTGCTCACCCCTATTTACATCCACATCAACAAGTTTATCACAAAGTGCATCACCCTTAACAAAGTACTCAAAGTCAGCAGCACTAGAAGCTTCACTATCACTATCAGACCCACTGTCTCCACCATCTTCATTAGTTGCATCAACATCTTCGCCTAAACCAAATCTACTATTTTCATCACATTCATTATCAACTACTTCATTAGTACCTCCATCAACTCCTCCCTTACTACTAAGTGCGTGCTTAACATACACCATCACTACATCACTCACACCTTGAAAAGACTGAACATTGCTAACATATCCATATCACTGGCAAACTTCCTAAGCTCCAAGCTAACATGAGATTTATAATAAAAGCTAAGTATTGTTTATGTGGTAACTAACTTTTAATTCAAAAACTTTATCTTTCTCTTTACTTCTTCAAATGCATTGTATGAGCCGCATATATATATATATATATATATATATATATATATATATATATATATATATATATATATATATAGGGTCACGAAATATTGTCCGCTACATTATGTAGCGGACGACGAAAAAAAGGTCGTCCACGCGCGCGATCTGGCTGTCCACATCTCTCGTGTGGACGGCTAGATCGCGCGGACAACTGCGCGGAAGTCGCCCGCGCGAGTAATGGATCACGACCTATATATATATATATATATATATATATATTAGCAATAGTGAATCTTTTCTTTTTTCTAGGTTATCTAGAAGAATGAACTAAAAAGAAAAAACTTAGAATATTTAAAAGAAAACTATGAAAGGGTGTATCAAGTTTTTGAACCAAAAAGAAAAAGTATTCTTTTGTCAATTGGTATATTTTCACCTTACACACCTGTGGCTTCCTTCCATTCCTTTAACCTTTCTATCCTTATACAGAGTATTTTTTTTGTTTTTAAGTTTGATTACACTCGGGTCTCTGAGATTAGTTTAAATTACAGTTAATGACACAAAGTTTGAAAATATTATAGATCGTGACCAACAATTCTGAAAGTGTATCAATCATGTCCAGTCGTTGACATGTTAAAAAAATACATTTTTTTTGTTGATATCATCGATATATTATATACATGCTGCATATATATACAGTACATACATATTGCATATACATACTGATATGCATAATACACCGTATATAAATTTTCAAAACCCTTATTTTTAAATTAGCATTTGAAAATTAGAGTCTTTCCCCTTCTCTATTTCCTCTTTTAAACATCAGCCATAACCACCCATCACCGAATAACAACTTATTTGCAAAAGGAGGACACTAGTGGAAGATGATGGTGTGCAAGCATGATGGTCGACAGTTGCTGGTGCTAAGAGGATGCGGCGGTGGTCGTTGTGCAATACGGTGGTGGGGGGTCGAGGGATTCGGCGATTACGGTCGTGGGATGTAGCGGTGGTGAAGAAATATGGTGGTTTTTGTGATTTGAGGTGTTGGAGGATGTTGGGGCTATGGCTGGTCCGTTGGCGACGGAGATGCGTGGGGTTGATGGCGTCTATGGGAGGACGACGATTGTTTCTGTGAATGATGGTGACTGGGTGGTTGACGCGTCGGTGGGTTGATGGTGGCGGTGAGTGGTTGACACGGTAGTGGATTGTCTTTTTGGCAGTGGGTGGGTGGCTCCCGATTGGTTGGTTGTGCTTCTAACAGTGGCGGTCTATGATATGGAGGCCAACCAACCAATCACAACCACTCCCCACTTCAATCTGCCGATTAGGGTGAAAAAATAGGGACTGAAATCAAAGAATTATGTTTCAAGTCCTAATTTGAAAACTAGAGTAAACAGATCTTGTACAGTGCAGAAACACACACACACACACTATAGGATCGAATAGACCACCACCGTCCTTGGTGGTCCTTTGAGAAGGTGGACACATATTAATAAGGGAGGCTAGCACTTGGCCAAACCATCCCAGCATTCTTCAAGCTTTGATATTGTCTCTTTCTGATATGGTTGAGAAGGTGGACACATAATAATAAGGAGTGCTAGAGCTGGCTAATGAACTAGATCTCATGACCAGTAAGCAATCTCTTCCACCTAGCAAATCAACTAAACTGATCAAATGGTTGATGCCCTCTCCAGGTACCCTCAAAATCAATACTGATGGATGTGCAAAAGGAAGCCAACAAGGAGGGTATGTAGGAATTATACGCGATGATCAAGGACAATGGAAAGGTGGATTTTTTGGATGTCTTCTAACTGATGATAGCCTGGAAGCAAAAATTATTGGAATCTTCAAAGCTTTACAAGTTATAAAAGAACAACAACTTCAAGGAGCCACGGTGGAAACGGATTCTCTGATGGCTCAACAACTGATGACAGCCAAGGAGAATGAAGTTTTTCATCCCCTATTTAACATTTTGCACGACTGTCTCCTTTTGTTCATTGAGTTTGAACAAAAATTTTGAGACTCAAGTAGTTGTATAGCAAAAAAAAATTTGGCTTTGAGTTTGAACATTGTGTAAATTGAAGGCTTTATGTAGTACAAATTTAAGGGTTATGAATAAAAAACGAAAGGATGTCCAAATATCATCGGTTAAGGTTGTGAGAAATTCACGACAAGTTATGATTGCTCGATTGATGCTTAACTTGATTCACTAGTCTATTGATAGAATATTAAGGCCAGAGATCATTCAGATTCAGTCTTTTATGGTTGCCCACGAGAATTTTTTTTTTTTTAACTAGAGATTGTATGGTTGCCCATTCTTTGTCGAGAATGATTTTTTTATTTATTTGGAATAGCAGAAATATATACCATGAAAATAAAGAGCGTCGAAATACAAGCAGTCGGGGTAGACAAGAATATACAAACTAAGGGCTGGAACAAACTAGCTATGGCCAACTAGGTACAGCAAAACAACTACAGGAAGCTAACAAACAACAAGAAGCTAAAAAGATATCATAATTCCTAAGTCACTGCAGGAGCCAAAACACCACAGTGGTAAACGAACAGCGTCAGCCCTGCTCATGATGCAGCTGCAGTCTCCTGTGTAGGGCCCCAGACCTGCCGAACATCGTCGGAGGCGTGTGATGCAAAAGTGGCGAGAGCCAACGATGGAGTCAAAATGATGTCCTGTCCTCGGACAATATCTTGTGCAGCAACTAAGGACCCATGATATCGTACTAGAGGTGGGAACATCACTCTGCGAGAATGATTAAAAGCCTACAGTATACTTGCGAGTTGCACCGGGTATTTCCACAAATTGGACTGAACCTATCCAAATTGATTTGTTCGTCTTGGCAAAACTTATTCTACTTTAAACCCTCTGTTCCTCTGACATCCCAACTCGAGTATTCTCCTCTCATCCAAATCTAGAACAAGCTAAACATAATCATAAAACAGAATTGTATTATGCAACCGCAGCAAGTTCTCATCAATCGTTTTGATATTTGTAACCCGAGTATTCTCGTCCTATCTAATCTAGAACAAACTAAATATAATTGCATTTATGCAAGTGCAACAAGTTCTCATCAATCACTGTTGATATTCGTAACCCGAGTATTCTCGTCCCACCCAGTCTAGAACAAGCTAAACATAATTGTATTTATGCAACTGCAGCAAATTCTCATCAATTGCCTTTGGTATTTGTACTTAACACGAAAACGTAAGAATTAGCAAGAGAATTCAAAAGGCATTAACTAGTGATAATCAAAAATCAGAAACACCAGGTAATCTAAATTGGAGATTCTAATACTACAACAAGAATCTATCTATCAATCAACCTGCTTAAAACATATTGCGCCTCCTCGTGTTCATTCTCACCGTCTGTACGTCTTCCCCAGCACCGTCCTCACAACGATCACATGTTCATTCTCGCCATCGTCTTCCTCAGCATTGTCCTCACAATTATCAACCCTTCTGTCTGAACTTTCGATCCGACATGCCTAACAAGCTGGTACGCGGATTCCTCACACTTGCCAACAACGGTGGGCACATAAATTCGGGCCCTTCCTACCACGACGACGCCCCGAGAAGTTCCAGGATCACCAAAGTATTCCTCTCGCACAACCTCCAAGTTCAGAAACTCCCCTTTTGGAAAAACATCGTAACACAGGTCGAAAATCTGGTTCCAAACGGGGTTTTTCGACGACCCGAAACTCAGGTCGGTTGCCAGCTCGCTGCCATCCGTGGTCGAGACTATTACGCGATAAAGCGTCGACTCGGCCATGCTCGCCAGGGACGACATGCAGCTTGGTCTCCGATAATCCATGTTTGATTTCATGCCTGGTCTCCAATCACCCATGACTGGTCTCGCCGGAGACTTGCCGCTGGATCTGTCGATGTTTGCGGCCCTTCTGATATCGATATCCAGAATATACCGACAATCGGCATCCTCGTAAACTTCTTTTCCTTTGAATTTGCGGACGACTTCTTTTGCTTTGTAGTGTCCTTGTCCTCTGCCTTCCTGTTTCCCATTGTCGTCGTCTCCTTTGCTTCTGCTGAACCAATGATACATATCGTTTCAGATAAACGATGAACCCAAACCCTAAGCAGAAGTTGAGAAGTTGTGTGCTCTTATAAATACCTTTAATGCAGAGTTTTACTTCTTTTTTTTCCCGAGAAACGTCTCAATCAAGAAATTGCCTTTGGCTATAACTCTGCTTGTAATTCAAGGTTGCAGCCTCTCCAAATTTGGGACTTTTGATCGTCGCTATAAATGTTTTAGAGGGGCATTAGTATATTACTAAAATCAATGAGATACAAGTTTGTCTTATTCAATTTCGTTTGTTATATATAGCGACAATCAAGTATCGATAAAAAGAGAAGTTGCAGCCTTTAATTTGGCAGTAATTATCCTTGCTATCAGACTTTTTCTCAAATACGAAAACAAGGAATCCAATTGGGGGTAACTTACCAAGTAGAATAAAAGAAAGAAATCAAATAGGAAAAACGGACGAGCTCATACTATTGTCGCAAGTATATCTTGGTTTTGGGACAAACTTAATTACTTCCTTTTCATCGACACGAAATCGTTCCTAATTAAGCTCATTAAGGATGCTTAAGTTACTATATGTTTTAAAAGTTTAAGTTATTAGAGAATGGTTCAACAATGTTATCATTCTTAATACGATCACTCACTTACATGCAAGCTTAACCTTCTTCTTTGGTACCAAAAGAACACTAACAGAATTGCAGTCTTGGTCTATGGATGCCACTGCATCCTCTTCAAGGTTGTTCAATATCTCCATGAGAGGCAGAGCAAGTTTGTGGAAGCCATTGTCCTAGGCCCTGTAATTCTTGCCTAACTTGTTAAGGGACATGTTCACTTCTCGTTGAACAAATTTAAGACTGATGGACAATATTACCATGGACGAGATCTTGCAATCTTAGGAAGGATGTTTCCCAAGGTCAACACGATGATTATCAAAAGATTAACAGTTGGACGGTAAAGCAGAAACAGGCACACCTGAAAACATGGACCTTTCTGAAGCAGAACGGTGGCCGAGTTGACTAAGCTCGACACAAAAAGGTTCGTTCGTTTCGGGCTTACTGCGATAATTGACTAGTTTTTTTGACAGCTAGCCGAAATTGAAAATCTAGTCAGTAAGTACCTAATTTGAAGATCTAAATAAATGAAATCTAGTCAGAAATAAACAAAATCCCTGAAGATGAAAATCTAGTTAGAGATACCTAATTTGATGTTAGCAAAACGAAATATGAAATTTCATATCGTTACAGCTTTATGACAGAATCCAATTAAAATCTGAAACTTGAGTTTAATTTATCATACACGCGTCTACATCTTAAAATTTTATCTACGCTTTTATCCGCGAAGAATCACAAATTGGTACAGAGAACCTGATTCCAATCTAATATTTAACAGTTATTAACTGTCGGTATACAAGGGGTTGTAGCTATTGTTTTACAACTCCGGTATGAGCCAAAAAAATTCCTACCTAATTATAATTCCGCAAAATGAAAGATGAAATTTCACAACTATCACAGCTTTGCCTTGCTCCTTAAAAAAAGTTACTCTCGTACCTCCCCGCTTTTCTCGGCCAAAGAAACATGAATAGGTACAAACCTTAGAGCAGAATGTACCTACCAAGAATCCCATTGAAATGAGCCCAAAGCCAGGTTGTTCCTTTATAGTAGTTACCATCCCTCTATAGCAAGTTACCTTTTATAACCAGAAATTAGCGGCACATATCCTGAACAACTGTACCTTTATGGGATTTCGACTGGCAAAGATGTGTATATATTGCTCATAATCTTATAACCTGTTCACCCTTCTACTCTCTTTTCTGATTTTTCTTCGTGTTTCATTGTGTTCTGTCATATGAATCTAAGCTTTTCTGAGGAGGCGTTAAGCACCTGCATGGAGGAGCTATTCCCATTGGAACACTCCCCTCCTTCTGGGCTCGACGACGTCGAGATTTTGGAGAGCCTTTCACTTCCTACGGTTCCTCCTCCGGTCGATTCTGAGAAGTTCCCTGATTTTGCTCTAAGCTTTTCTGAGGAGGCGTTAAGCACCTGCATGGAGGAGCTATTCCCATTGGAACACTCCCCTCCTTCTGGGCTCGACGACGTCGAGATTTTGGAGAGC
Organism: Escallonia rubra; assembly: GCA_033065855.1. Lineage (NCBI taxonomy): Eukaryota > Viridiplantae > Streptophyta > Magnoliopsida > Escalloniales > Escalloniaceae > Escallonia > Escallonia rubra. The sequence continues at coordinate 50,519 of JAVXUO010002269.1, forward strand.
CTTTCACTTCCTACGGTTCCTCCTCCGGTCGATTCTGAGAAGTTCCCTGATTTTGCTCTAAGCTTTTCTGAGGAGGCGTTAAGCACCTGCATGGAGGAGCTATTCCCATTGGAACACTCCCCTCCTTCTGGGCTCGACGACGACGACGTCGAGATTTTGGAGAGCCTTTCACTTCCTACGGCTCCTCCTCCGGTTGATTCTGAGAAGTTCCCTGATTTTGCTCTAAGCTTTTCTGAGGAGGCGTTAAGCACCTGCATGGAGGAGCTATTCCCATTGGAACACTCCCCTCCTTCTGGGCTCGACGACGACGTCGAGATTTTGGAGAGCCTTTCACTTCCTACGGCTCCTCCTCCGGTTGATTCTGAGAAGTTCCCTGATTTTGCTCTAAGCTTTTCTGAGGAGGCGTTAAGCACCTGCATGGAGGAGCTATTCCCATTGGAACACTCCCCTCCTTCTGGGCTCGACGACGACGACGACGACGTCGAGATTTTGGAGAGCCTTTCACTTCCTACGGCTCCTCCTCCGGTTGATTCTGAGAAGTTCCCTGATTTTGCTCTAAGCTTTTCTGAGGAGGCGTTAAGCACCTGCATGGAGGAGCTATTCCCATTGGAACACTCCCCTCCTTCTGGGCTCGACGACGACGACGTCGAGATTTTGGAGAGCCTTTCACTTCCTACGGCTCCTCCTCCGGTTGATTCTGAGAAGTTCCCTGATTTTGCTCTAAGCTTTTCTGAGGAGGCGTTAAGCAACTGCATGGAGGAGCTATTCCCATTGGAACACTCCCCTCCTTCTGGGCTCGACGACGACGATGTCGAGATTTTGGAGAGCCTTTCACTTCCTACGGCTCCTCCTCCGGTTGATTCTGAGAACTTCCGTGATTTTGCTCGGAGCCGCCTCAATGCGGAGTGTGCCTTCGTTGCTATGACCTGGGTATGTTTGTTTTCTCTGTTTTTCTTTTGACTTATGTCGAGTTTGACATGCAAGAGAACAACGTGACTTGGCGCAGAAGCAATGACACAAGTAGTTGTAAAGACTAGAAGTAAATAGAGAGGACTGCCTTTGATTTCTGTTTGTTAGAAGTTATAAGATCGCCTTTCAGTCGTTAGTTTTGTTGAGGAAAAGCTATTATGTTTGAAGAAAGGGCACTGTGTAACTTTTTATTCATAGAGTTGTTCATGGATGGTTCTAAGGAGCAGGTCGTTCATGAATGCTCTGAACACAGAAAAACACTGGTTTTTGTGTTAGTGGGCGCCATGAATTCTAAGATGCACACTTGTTTTTGTAGGCAAACCGTCAAAAATCTACTGTTGTGGCTGAAAATGGTTCGCAGCCTTCAGATGCCTTGGGGTTATCTCATCAGGTTCCTTTCAGAGGTGGTCACTTGGCTTTAGGATTTTCCTCCTTTTTATTGATCTACAAGTACTATCCATACTCTTGATCTCGTTTGTATAAATATCGTGTGTGTGTGTGTGTGTCTGTTTCGCGATCCTGGAAGTTTGTGAACCCTTCGCTTCGACTTGAATTTGTCAAGTGTAGCATATAGATGAAGATATATATGATCTCATTCTGTTTCCATCATCTGTGCAGGGTCAAGTTATGGTGTATCCATGGAACAAGAAAAGAGTGGACCACTTGGGCTTTCTTCCTCGCAGGCCATGCAAAAGAAACCTGTTGCTGATGTAAAGTCAATGACATGCGGTAACGGCCTTGAAGTAGAAACAGCCACCAGTCCTCGGAACATGGACCTTTCTGAAGAGAAACTTCGAAAAAGGTAGTCATAGTTTATGTTTATTTTATAAAAAAAGGATGATCCTAGTACACGAGGTTTCTACCGTTAATGTACGCAACGAAATCAACATTGTTCAACTTTTCGGTCGCCACAACTGTGTTGAATCCAGATTTTTGAAACTCCTAACTTTGTCCTGGTAAAAAGAAAAAGACATAAGAAAATATTGACCATGCTTTTGATATCGTTCTGAAGTTCAATTTTGTTTTTACTTCTTTTCAGATTGACAAATCGAGAAGCCGCTCGTCGCTCGAGATACAGAAAAAAGGAAGAGCTGAAAGAACTCGTCGCAAAGGTTTGTTCGTTTCAAACTCACAGACAACTGACTATGTTTTGCCGAGTGGCCTAATGAAGTTCTCGGTATGGTTCTTCCTAGGTTTTTGAGCTGAAAAGCAAACATACTTCTTTACTGAAGAATCTCAGTGATATTCAACAAAAACACAATGGTGAAGTTGTTGAGCATGAACTTTTGAAAGCTGAGCTTGACTACGTAAGAGCACAAGTAAGTTTGCAAGCTTTATTGACAATGCAAACCAAGTAATTCTGCAATTTCTCGTTATTATCGAAACTTGTCTGATTGATGACTATATGTACAGGTGAAGACCAAAGAGACACAGAGATTTTTTGCAGCCATGCCTGAGATTTCCACAAAGGACATGCAACTATTTGCTGCCATGCAAGATGACCAAACGCAAACATTATCTCAGCCTTTTCCAGGAATCCAGAACGGTTTCCAAGACAAATGTGCAATTCCTGCGGCTCAGTGCTTAGACGGGGCATTTGAAGCTACCAATGGATGGGGTATAGGTACTGATCATAGTGTAACAAGGGTCAGCAGCGACAGCGTTGCATGTGAAAAAATCAATTCAAATGCAGCGTGTACCTACGGTGACAACATTGCATCCGTGAAGAGCACCGGTGACAAAGAAATGTATGACTTTATAAGGTATTATTAAAGATAACTTGATGTAATGGAGGATGACAGAGAGTCAGCATTTTATTATTCTCTCATCTTATCCGTAGGTTACACGACATTATCACTATCATTGTTATATTAAAATTCTTTTTGATATTAGGTGAGAGAAACGTCGATTATGTGATATATTAGTCGTGGTAACTTAGACATGTACTCTTTTTAGAAAAGTTGGTCATAATTATCAGTTTCCAATTGCTTTGGTTTTCGGTGTTTTCTTCTTTGAAGTGGAAATAAGGGTACAAAGTGTGGGTTTTGCGAGATTTCCAAGTTGGTTATGCTGCTCCATACCGTTATCTTATTGTTAAAAAGTATATTAACGACAAAACATAAATCTTTTAGCGATAAATAAGGGTATGAAAAGCATACCGTAAAATAGAATCCGAAGAGGGAAAAGGAACTATTTTGTACAACAGGGGGTGTATTACTCCGAGCCCAAATCCTTTTTCTGGTTCCTGCTAAAGAACTTCAGGAACCCGCGCCCCTTCACCTCATAAGTCATTACCATATTATATGTATGTTATATACCGATCTTGACGGAGTATAGTGTTTCCGAGGAAATAGAAATAGATCAATGGAGGTTAACATCACGTATCACCCTCCCTCTCTAGCCATTCAGCTACCACCCCTGCAAGCCTAGAGTGCTCTCCAACATGATTCCTCCTTCAGCCAGTCCTCTCTTCATTGCGAACCTATTTCAATTTCAAAAGATCAGGCGTCTCAAATTTCTGACATGCAAATTCGAACCAAAACACGTCTCTCATGACCTTTGTTTACATACCAACTTGGCTATGTGCTGCAAGGTATCTATTATTTGTGAAAATTCTGGCCTCAGAGAAGGCTCTTGCTCCCAGCATGACTCGAGCAACTCCACAATCTTTGGATTAGTGTGACTTGGAATGGTGGGCCTTAGACGCTGCAATTCATGCCAGTGAAAGCAAAGAAGTGGTTAGGGTTTAATGATGAGCCAGGGAAGGGAAAAGAAAAAAAGATATAGAAAATACATCGATCGAATCAAGCCAAACTCCGCCATTTCAAGCTAGAAATTGGTGTGTAATTGAAACACTGCAGTTATTTTTGTACATGATCCTGTAATATACTAAACACTCCACTTGTTTTTGTAGTTCATTGTCGGTGTTAGTAGAGGCAATGGGACGTAAAAGCAACCAAAAGAGAATAGAAGAGAAGTGCAGGCAGTTCAAGATAAATAGCGAACCCCACCAAGAATTGGAGAAATACCTTCTGGACCACACCAACCGCTGCCTGTAAGGGGCTCATTTGCTCATAAGGAAGCTGTCATATGATATAACAAACAATTATTAGCGAGCTGAAGGACGTATGTCTCACAATAAATAAGATGAATATAGGTTTTAGGTTTAAAGTATGCGCTTTTGGAAGAAAAAAAATTGGCTGAAGCATGATAGAACCTTTCCAGTCAGCAGCTCCCACAATACAATCCCAAAGCTAAAGACGTCAGCCTTGTGGTCATATGGTCTGTGTTCAATAACCTTTGCCGCATGAATAAAGAATGAGCAAATATTAGTTCTGGCAAAATACCTAGCAAGATATATGATATTTCGCAATGCAAGAACTAGGGTTGATTTTTTGGGGGATGCAGACATGATAAGAGGTCATAAGACCTTCAATTGGTGCAACTAGAAAGAGTCGGTCAAAAGGAGCCAAGGAGACGTCAAATGACAATTATAGATTGAGAGACATACTCTTATTTGCAACTTGTGAGAAAGTAAAGGAAGAGGCCCAGTTGCAAAATTACTAAATCGAGATAGACCAACCTCCGGAGCCATCCAGCGATATGTTCCTGTTTCTGCAGTCATCACACCAGACTGAGCTTGCACTCTAGCAACACCAAAGTCAGCAACCTTAATGACCTGCTGGGTAGAGCTTTTTGTAAATCGGAAAGATCAGAGATTAAGAATCAGAAAGAGAATGACAACACTAATGACAGATATAGTGTTGCGTTATGATGTAACACGGACAACTTTAAGAGTATTACACAGATGAGAACAAGTTACTCAGAAAACCAAACGATAAGAAGCTGAGTATGAAAGCGAAGGAGATGCACGTTGTCATATTAACCTTATTATTAATTAAATGTACATCTAAAAGAGATAGAAGTTCATCTGATGCCCCTCACCCCCTCCCCCTACACCCCACTATCTCCCCCACACTCCAATACATGCACACACAAATAAAAGGACTCTATATCTTACCAGCGAATACATTGGACTCCAAGGTTAATCGTGTAACATGAACGATTTACTACCATGCAACAAGGTGAAAACACCTAGCCAGGATCTAATTTATGAGATCCAAGAAAACCTTTCCCAGATTTGGTTTTACTTAACGCTCCCATGCCTTGCCAAATATCAAGATGGTCTGAGATCAAGACCTGCCCCGCCTATATGGCACTTCAAATTAAAGATCTGAGTTCAATATTAGATGTATTTGTGTTTGTACGCAGCTTTGTTCTTATGTAAAGAGAAAAAGTAAGTTCATGGATTGTGTAGCTATGGCTAAAAGGTATTGTTAGATATGCATGACGTGCATGGAAGGGTACCGTACTCTGGCAAAATGACAGATCAACCAAATGTAACAAAACAATGATACGAATACCATAAGTTGAACATATCAAACCATTCAAACGTATCAAACAATGTACAAGAACCAATATGCATATAAGTTGAATATCTTACTTCATTCTCGTCCATTAAAAGATTGGCAGCCTTAAGATCCCTGTGGATTATATTATTTTGGTGCAAATAGTTCATTCCCTTTGAAACATCAATTGCTACTTTCAGCAAAGCTGGAAGCTTTAAAATTCCCTTTTGCTTACGTAGAAAGTCATACACACTTCCACCGGACATAAATTCTGGAAACGTAAGCCAAAAAGGGTAAGAAAACAGCAAGCTAAAGATTCGAATTTAGTGAAGGGAAAGAAAATAACATATGCCAGTAGAGTTACCGGTCACGATACACAGGCTTGGAGGTCTTGTAGATGCACCAATAAATTGCACAACATTCTTGTGTCTAACTTTCCTGCAAGTTTTAGGAAGTCAGAAGGACCGTGAATCATGCTTAGATGATGCTAGGAACATATCAATGTAGATGCTTGCAAGATACAGTATACTTGCCCACTTATTTTCTCCATAAGAAAAGGTGAATTGTATATAAGCATGAGAACTAATAAGAGAGGGTGACCAAAACATCTCCCCGCATAAAACAGAGGAAAACATGACCAAAGAAAGGCCAAGTAGAAGGGCATTCCTCCAACAATTCATCACTGCTTAGAAATCATGACGAAAAACACATGACGCACTAAAGGCAGAACACTAATTCTAAAGAAGGTTGAGAATTTGGAATGTATGATTAAGGAACTTTAACAAGAATCAAAATGGAAAAATGAATACTAGGACACCCTAAGCAAAGGGATAATATATAATTCTGAATGCAACATAAGTCCATAAGCAAAGCGTCCCAGAATGCTGAGCCCAGACATGAGTCAACTGCAACATGTGAATGTGCTAACTCATATACTACCAAGTTTTATGCAAGAAGGGGTAGGCTAACATGGCTCACATTATTCAGAATGGCTTGAAGTACTAAATGCACCTAAAAGTAAATAGTAAACGAAACATAACATTCTGTTTTGAATTTCACAAGTTAATCCTGCTTCTAAGTTTTGGGTATATTTGAAATTACATCGACGTGAAACTTTTTGTTTTACTTGCGTTTTATAAAGTAATGCCTAGAAGTAGAGGAAGACGAAATGATATGAGAAATAACAAGTATACAATGTAACAGACCTCAAAATGTAGACTTCCTGAGCAAACTCCCTCTGCACATCTTCATTGAGATATTCAGCCTTGAGAACTTTGATAGCCACATCTTGACTGTGAAAAGTACCCTTGTACCTGCGTAAATGGGGTACACATCAGGCAAACAATAGTAGACAATCCGACCATGTTCTCAGAGGGATGGTACTCACAAGTCACCATGTGATCCAGCAGCAATTTTATGTTCAAATTTCAACAGCTCTGCATCAATTTCCCAGACATCAATCCCGTCCATGGGTACGTTTACAATGTTTGGAATGAGCTTGATCTCAGAAGGGAGCAACTCCTCTCTAGAAGCTCTGAAATGTTTCTTTGACCAAGATTGCTTCTTCAGTACACATTGAAAGTACGAGTTACAAAAGGCATCGCGATGTATGCAGTCTAGCAGATAAATGACACGTGTGGTACCTCGATTTTTGGGATTTCCTTTGCAAGTATATACCTAAGCTGCTCAGTTTCCTATAGATTTTCAGATGCACAAGAGCCAACCATTTAGTACTAAAGTTGATAGGAGAAAAAGGAAATCAAGCAATCAGCAGATTGAGAAAGCGAAGAGGATAACGGACTGGTAGACAAACAAGGAAGAATAGGATGGACCAGTTGATGTGTTGCTTAAAGTAATATCAATCTCAAGTGCATCTCTTTTGTAGTTATGATGATCCATGTCGGTATTAGGTGCATGTATTAATACTCTTATTGTCACTTCATCTTTGCTTTTCTAGTCTTCTCCATTAGCCATGGACATTAACCATAGTCCATAAATTGACACTATAGTCGAAAAATAGTCCCGGTACCTTTATTCAACAAAAATTGCACAACGAGTGGTGATGCTAAATTTACCCCTTTCTAAAGTTATTTGTCACTCAAGACAAATAATTGTCGCTGTACATACCTTCAGCATCAACTTGCATGGAGCAGCTTGGTCAGCAAGAACTGGTGTGGATTTAGGCAACCCCCCACCCCCTGCAGAAGCCAGTATTGTTGGACTACAACCACCATAACTATCGTGCATGACAATAATAGCTCATTTCCAATAATCTGCTGGATACAGCGTCCCTCTTTAGTTATGTAATATAGCATGAAATTATAGGATTGACAGTTCATGCCACTGTAACATCCTACTCATTGAAAAGGTTCTCTGTCGCTTTATTACTCAGTAAATGAAGCATCTTAAAGTCTAATTGAGCCAGATTTCCTTATATATCTTCCTTCAAATCATAAAAATGCAAGCAAGTATTATATGCACCTTAAGTTCAACTCAACAGAGCCTAATCTATGCTACTAACATCCTTTTTTGCATTGCTACATAAGTCCTAGTTCTTCACAACAATAACTAGCAACCAAGTTTCCTTGCTCTTTTAAAACACAACAATAGTCAATCTAAAGCTGTCAAATAGAGGCTAAAAATTGGAGTATAATCTAACCATCCACAGAACAAATTCTTAAGAAGGCAACCAGTAATTTTAACTTGCTGTAATATAATTCATCAAATAAAAAAGTTAATTTTCATGCTCACGAATACAAGACATTCAGGACAACCACAAAAAACACGTGAATGATAACAGAAGATTTCCTCTAACTTGGATAAGTACGTAACAAGAATAAGTGTGGTAAGCAATAACCAAGCACAAAGTGAAAATAGTTTCCCCTTGCTAGACGGACATTAGAGCTAGGACGTATCACCATCATCGTCGTAATCCAAACCTTTCTCCCAAAGTAGTTGAGGTTGGCAACATGAATCTTTTTCTTCCATCCCCCCTATCAGAACACATATCTCTGATAAATCCTACACGTAAGTCCTTTTCCCCTACTTCTCCGCAAGGTATCCTCGGTCTACTTCTACCTTGTTTTACCGCATCAACTTGACATAAAGCACTGCTGCTTACAAGGGGCATCTAGAGGCCTACGTTATGTTCCCTCATCTTTTCCTCAATTGGCGCCACCCCCACTTTGTTGTGGAAATGTTCATTTCTTATTCTGTCCCTCCTTGTGTGGCCGCAAATCCTCTTAAGCATCCGCGTTTTGGCTAAACTCACCTCATGTGTACGGTGCTCTTAGTTGCCCAAAATTTGAACCGTACGACGCTGATGTTCTCACTCCCGTCCTAAAGTATTTCTCCTTCAACTTGATAGGAACATTATGATAACAAAAACTACAGAAGCGCAGAGCTCCACTTTAGCCAACCTTCTCTTGTGCTATGGGAAACATCCTCGTCCATCCCTACCTCCTTGGGCTAAACATATCTTTCTTACTATTTGTTAACGTATTTGCTTCGACAAATAGACATCAAGCTTCCAATGGACAAATGATCTATCTTGATACTCTAACAAAATGAAGGAAGATGTAAGTACCTCATGTGCCCAACCATCAACAACAAACACATCCAAAGAGTAGCCATCTGTCGTAGAAAAAGCATGAGCTTCTTGAATGTTCAGACCAATCTCAGAAAGCAAGGATGTCAACTGAAAAATTAGGATATACGAACAGCGTCAGCTGAAAATTACGTAACAGAATTATCAGAAGAAGACGAAGAACCAACTCATTGAAATTAGAATTGTTTTTGAAGAAAAAGAAAAAAAAACTTATATAATTTAATAGCCTGTTTTAGAAGTATGTGCAAAACATACCATAGGAACCCTTTGCGATGTAAGAAAGAAATGCATGGAGTTATTAAAACCTTGCCCGAGTCATGATGTAAGAAAAAAATGCATGGTGTTTGATATGGGCGAGATTCAGATAACTTTGAATATAGAGAAGAAACAAACATCTGGCTCGAGAGTTCTGATATAACGACAAACAGATAACTGAGTGATTCTTCTTCTAGATTTAGCATTAGGGCACATTATATGGCATGAAAGAAAGGACGCCATGTGGTAATGGCATAAAGCATGTAGCTAAGTATAAAAGAAATGAAATCTGGAAATGAATGTATATGCCATATATAAGCATGAAAATTGACATTTAATTAAACAAGTAGGCATGAAACTCAAATGCTAATAAGCCAATATCTGAGTACCTGACTAAGGAGTTTCGGTTTGTCATTGGTTGAGATCGTTATTTCGTGCGAAGGCCTACAAAATTTTGTAAGCACTACTAAGTTGCTTGATAAAAAGTTGACATGAATGTTCAGCAGTTTTTGAGATATCGTAATTCAACCCAACTATATCTATATTATGAGAAACTAGAATTCAGCAACAGCAACCACCTTGTAGAAGTAACTAGAAGAAAGACTAAAAGATATTTACATAGTTCTTTTGATAGAATTTGTTAGAAGTTTTCTTTTAGTTCAAAATTAGAATATTATAAGGCAGGTATCTGGATATCTGAAGAGCCCAACATGTATATCATTGCTTTAGCAACTCCTCTTTATTCTCCGGCATAACTAGGTTATACGTTTTCCATACTTGTCAAAAACAAAAGGTCATACTTCTCTAGGTAAACACATACACACCCTTTAACACCTTTTTTACTCATTTATTATCTAGCTGGAAATTATGAACTATCACACACTCAAGAAGATAGTTGATTTTTCAATTATCTTTCAGCTGAAATCATAAGATCAATATAACGGAAACTTGGCCTAAAAGATTAAGAGGTCATAAGCAAGAGGAGTTATAGAAACTAGCTATGTATGGGATGCATAACAAAGAAAAGCTCAATTAGGCGCAAACCTTTTAGAAGTATTTACCGCAATAAGTGCAGATCGGCACTCATAGTACTGCTTCCAACTTGAACATGTGTCTTATTAGCTTCAAGTGCAAGTTCGAAACTTGGCATCAAACCAAAGGTAGGTGGTGGATGAACACTGAAAATTCAAAAAAGGAAATATATTATTTAGGATTCATGACAGTCCTACTGAATGCCAAGTCACGAGTCTGATACTAGTATATTATGCCTCATTCTGCCTGCTTGATCAGCAATTTGATCATCCCAGTTCCTTGTAAAGCTTGAATGCACGGAACCACTGAAATTTTCATCAGATAAGGGATGAACCTGCACAAGGTAGAAGATAGTTAAAGGCCTCTACTTGTAGAAACAGCAACGTTAGTAATCATTTACAGATCAGGAATATGGAGAGGCAAAAGTTGTGAAAAAAAACTATAGCTGATATGCTAATTTACTAAACTGGTTGCAGAAAATAGCACGTAAACAAGACCGATAGCAAGCAAGGAAATCAGTGCCATGAGACCAGTGTAAAACATAAGCTGCAAAAACGACAGTGTGCTCATTTTTTCATCTGTCATCCTTGACCCATAGAGTTCAATATTAAAAAACCTAAAATAGACCCTGTGGAGATACAATTATCAAATGTAAAAGTTTATAGCTAAAAGTGCACATTTGCTTTCTAACCACCAAGTAACCTGCTTGTAATCAGCTCAGATTAGAACTGGACAAGTATGCCCCTAACTTATGCAGATTAGTTTCCTAGAGTAGCACAACCAAGGTACAAATTTCACAGCATAAAACCGGACAAAAAGCAAAGATAGAAGTAAAGAAATATGTCTCTTGAGCAAGTTATTCAGATAATACTAGCTAAATTTAGAATACCAGTTTAAATTCTGTATTTTCAAACTGCAGAACGACTTCAGCATGCAACTATACCACCAATTATATACTGCAAAAGGCCAAAATGCAATTCACAGAACTCATTCTAATTGCAAACCAATGTCAATTTCTGGAGGACCTAGCTACCTGCACAAGGTTGACTTCAAATGCAGTTCTATTCTTTCGATCTTGAGCCATATGCAACAATTTTTTGTGCATAAGAACGTCTTGTGCCCTCTCAACATTCACATCCAATGCATACCTACAATGCTTAAGATAAACAAATGAGCTGTCCCAACATTACGCAACACGATTAGGCCTAATCTGGTAACACAATTGCATTCTAAATAACTTGAATTGATGTCATAATGATTCCACTGAGTTCCAAAGGAAAAGGCAACAACATCGTCCTCAAGCTCAAAATTACAGCACCCTTCATCAATTAAGGGTTATATGGTATTTTTCAACTCGTAATCCTTTTCGGTTTTTGTTATTTTTTTCAACTCGAGCTCCTGAGTTCGAATCCCCATACCGATAGGGCCACATACAATTGCAGTTCTCACATTCCAAAAAAGAAAGAAAAAAACTCGTAATCCTAGCTAACACCAAAAATCCAACTCTAAGGATCTATCCTCGAGGTCGGTGTTCGAGTCTCCTTGGGGCCAGAGCACAAGGAATTGATTCCTTGCGAATCACCTAGGCTGGGGATTGAAAAGTCTGCCTTTGACCCGACCAAGTGACTCACGGTGAGAGTGGTGAGCTGGCCATGTACCAACTCCAATCTTCAATAAAAGACGAAATTCCGCAGCTTTACATTGCTCACAACACACAAACAATAAGACGGAATTCGATCACAATCGCAAAATTCAGTTTCTCAAGCACGTCTCTACCTCAAAAAATTTCACCTCCGCTTTTGTCGGCGAAGAAACAGAAATTGGTACAGAGCTCAGAGAGAGAAGAGCGTACCTAACAGGAAGCCGACTGAAATGCGCCCAAAGCTCGTCGTCAAAGCCAGGCTGACTCGCCTCTTCGTCGTTCGACTCCTTTAGCCTCCTTAAAACGTCGCGGTAAGCCTCCACCTTACGGCGCCGCTTCCCCCCCTGCGCCGGCAACGAAGACTCCGAAGCTCTACTACTGCAACTCTCAGTATCTTCCATCGCCATTAATTTCTGACAAAAGTCATGGGTTTTTGGCGGTGGATGAAGGCTAAAAAAACACAGAAGATTCAGATTCTTCTATAAGGAAAAGCCGAGACAGGATCACTTGTTCTTCACGTGGATTGCAAATTCAAAGCGCAAGCGGACAAAGCAGAGCGTAGACGACGAGATTGAACCGACCCAGAAGAGGTGAACCGGATAGGAGGAAATGGGAAGTGCGTAGATACAAATTAAAGAAAGTGTATATTCTTTTCAAGGAGCTTTTGCATGAAAGGGAAATGGGGAGAATGGAACAAAAGGGGCCGGTGGTTTTAGTAGACTAATGCCGCCTGGCCTTATGGTTTTATATAAAAATGGCAGAGAGACGGAGGAAGTTTGGCGGAACGTTAATGGCGTAATGCGCACCCAACAGCGCGTATCGACGTGGATTCAAACAAGGCTTCTTGCTTGGCTTTCTTCTTGCTTCTATCACCCGGTATTTCCTATATTTTCTTTGTTTAATCATCCGCCATTATCCTACTCCATTGTAGCTCCTGAGGTTCAAATCTTCATTTACGTTCAACAAATTTAATCATGACTTACTATTCACAAGACACGACGCATCAAATTCACAACTAACAGTGCACAAAGAGTATTCTCGTTACTTGGTGCCATTAAAACTTGAAAAAGAGATCCGTTTGTGATTCGATGTTTTATAGCTAGACACAAAAGTTAGACAAAGCAAGAGATTCTCGGGTAAACCCCGCGAGGGGGGATCCCGCCGATCAGCGTCCTCTTGTCTTGCGGATTTGATAACACCGTCGACTCCCACAGATGTCAGGCTCTTTGGTCCATGTCTCAAGACGGGCCGAATGGAATGCCCGCTGGGAGTCGCTCGTTATTATTCCCTGATGTAGTAAAAACTAGTACTCATTTTGTTCATATTTTTTGAGTTTTTCATGAAAGTAATTAATTTTTTTTAAATAACCAAAATAAAATATGATTAATTTTTTTTAGGACGGATGAAAATAAGTACTAACATTAAACAGATTTTTAAACAAAAAATATTTCCGGCTTGCTGAACCGGTAAAGATTCTAAAATTAATCCGGAATCTTGAAGGGTCCCTATTTTTCCGGCTTTAATGAATATTTTTGCTATAAGATTCCACGTCGCCCACATTCAATCCCAATCCATTAAGATTCCTGGGTTTATCTACATGCTCCCACTAGTTGAACCTGCTCCGTATCATGACCCCATCCATCGTTTAGATTACCCAATTATGAGCTCCTTGCTTACCTCATTTGCCTATCCATCATTTCATTTGCCCAAAGCTTCCTTTATTCTATTCTCTCCCCTCTCTTTGTTTAATTCCCCAGTTGAGCGCCTGCTGTCACTGTAACCAGCCAAGTGGCCGTGACGTACTTAGTGGGCTAATGGTGGACCGAAAGGTGACTTGTGAGGGCACTGGCCGTGCTCAAGGGGAACATGTGGACATGCAGTTGCTCGTATTGGTTGGGACTTGGGAGGGATGGGCTGGTCGCCTCAATGAGTCACCTGTTGTTTCTCCATGATCATGGGTCTGCGTTAATCGAGACTACGTCCCTCCTGAAATGATCTTAAGAGCGCATACCTCACATCAGTGTACATTCAGAGAAAATTCTACATTTTGATCCCAAGATTTGAATCCTAGAAGTTAAGGTGAGACACAAGCCCTGTTGACCATCAAGCTAACTCCCTGGAGTTGTTACATTTTGTCTTTGGTCAACCAATAATTGAACTTAGTGGACTCGGCGGCTCTGTGCTTCAGTCTAACCTAGACTCTCTTGAGTTTCATGCTCATTGTTCGAGATATTGAAGCTTTTTAATTGGGGTTAGGCCTTGAAGTGATAAGAAGGACTCAAAATTAGAGATGGCAATTAGATCCGCACCCGGCGGATCCCCGCCCCGCCCCGTTAGGAGCGGGTTATTTTGACTTTGACCGGGTAAGGGCGGGTATGGTATTTTTTTTAAAATCCGCAACGGGTTAGGGGCGGGTATGGTATTCTGCCTAACCCGCCTCGGTATCCGACCCGCACCCGCCCCGTTGTACAGCAGTTAATCTCTACCGTCCATCCACTTATATATATAGCCCAACCCTATTTCTTTCTTTCTTCCCAACCCTATTTCTTTCTTTCTTCTCTTCACTCAGCCGACATAGCTACCGCCGTTGCCTCCTTGGCTCGCCTTTCCTCCCTCTCCCCCGCAAACTGTCAACTTTTACTTCCACCTCAACGACCACCGTCCAGCTCTCCCTCGTACCGTTGGCGTCCATTTCTACCTCGGCGACGATCCACCGTTCCCCCGCACCGTCGACTTCCACAATCCACTGTTCCCCCACACCGTCGACTTCCACATCTCGGTGACCCTTTGGCTTTCGTCCAGTTCTCCTCCGCACAGACCATGGCCACCTCCACCTCGACAACAACAAACCACCGCTCCCTTGCACACAGATGGCGTCCACCTCCACCTCGGCGATCACTGTCCACCGTCGAGGAATTAGCTTATCTAATCTTGTTTTGTGGTAAAATTGTTGCCTTTTAGTTAGTTTTTTTTTTTTTTTGGTTTTGTGAAGTGATGAATCAGTGTTTTGTGAAGTGATCAGTGAGAATTGTGATGACTCAGTTTTGTGAAATGATGAACTGTGACTAAATTACTTACCTGAAATGACAAACCAAACGGAGTTTTGAGTGCTCGAGGGGAAGGGCGGGGCGGGGATAGGTTTTTCAATTTTTGTTAGGGTCGGTTATGGTATCGTATATAAATAACCCGGTGGCGGGGCAGAGTGGTGTTTTAGGGCTACCGGGGCGGGTGCGAATTTTATAAGATCCGCATACGACCCGCCCCATTGCCATCCCTACTCAGAATCCAGATTCATGATCTACAGGGGTATTTTTATTTTTATTGTACTAAAAAATGGAGTAGTTGTTTAAGCTCCACAATCATTATTTGACTTTGGAAAGATTGCCTTTAGTGATTGTTGGAGGTTATTGGGTAATCTAATTTATTGGGTAATCTAAACTATAGGCAACCATTCTTGATCGCCTATAGTTGTATAAGCTTCACAATCAGTGAGGTAGTGTAGTGTGTTGAGAGTTGGAACGCTTCGAGTATGGGATTGTATGTTTAGTATTTTCGTTTTGTATTTTTATTTTCATGATTTTCGTATTCAGTTAGAATATAAGCTTACTTTTATCATTTTCATCAAAAAAATTCAGCTACTTTTTTCTTACATTGGGTTAAGTTTTGGTGAAAAAAAATTGAAAACATCTCAGATGTTTTCAATTTTTTGTCACTGTTTAATTAATTTTACCAAAAATAAAAAATGATAAAAGTACACAAAAAAAGAATCTTTTTATCATTATTAAAAAAAAAACAAATAATAAACGTACGCGCCCACCCTCCAATTTTTTAACCCAATGGTTATTCGAACTATTGACTCCTAAAAATTACTATTCCATAAAAAAGAATTTTTTGTTTTCTTCGGACATGATGATAGCAGGAGTCAAATCACATATACTTTGTCATCAAATTCCTTCCTCACTTCTCAACGCTGTCATGCCTTCTTCTTCTGGATGTATATAACGTGCCGTTCAACTACTATTTTCGTTGTTGTTATTGTTATGCTTTTGAAAATAGGAAAACAATTCCTTTTCATGTTAATTGGATAATAATATTTTCAACACATGAGATTCATTTGCTCTGGTTCAGTAAGCTGATCCGTCCGAGAGTGCTGGAGAGAGGAGTGTTTATTTAAAACTAAGTGAGGTGATATATACCTAAAATGAGCTATTGAATCTAGAACAAAGATTGAAAATGTATCTAAAATCGGATGCAAGTCAGAGTGCTTTCCGTGGTGCACCACCGGCCCGATATTCCAAGTACGTGTGCAGAGAGATTCAAGGGAAGTTGTAACAATGTTCCGTAGGTAAATGAAAAGGAGGAGAGACAATTGCGCTACCGGCCTGATATTTTCAGTCGCATTACGATTAAGTGATGGCTAACATCCCCGACGTCGTAGGAGGGACGCTCAGAACACCCCGCAACCCTAACCTCAACCCCAAGGCCCAAGGTCCCATAAGACAATCAGTCCACAGATGAAACCCAAAAAATATATATATATATCAATAAAGTTAAAGGCAAACATCCCTGGCCTACAAATATACTCCCACAAGATAATCGGCACAACGCCCCTGGCTCCATAGGCAAAAGCGTAACAAGGCTCGGAGGCACACACAGAAACAAGCCTAAATTCGAAAAGCCACCCGATCCACAGACAGAGCTGTCAGCCCAAATTTTCATTTCCTACCGATTGAGCAAGTCTTCTTGCGCGTCTATTTGGTAGTTTCACCTGGCAAGGGCAACTTTAGTGGCCTAGTTTGATATGAACTTTTAGGGCCCATTTTCAGCCCAATAGATTTCAATCCTGGGTCGGAGACCCTTACAAGTTTAATACCCCATTTGGATCAGATTGTTTTTCGTTAATTCTGAAAAGGCATTTGACAAAATCTTAACGATTTTAACTTTTAGGGATAACCAAAATGTGATGTGGAATTATGACTAAGAATTGTTATAATGTAATACAGTACTAGCTAAAATTATGTGCCAAGCACGGGAAGGTGTTAGTTAAATTCTCGTGCTATGCACGGAAATGGTATTAATTAATTATGAAATGGAAGAATGGAGGTCATGGATTTGGATGGTTAGAGGTCATGAGGTTGGAAGTTATTTTGTGGCCAATCAAAATTTAGTACCTATTAAGCTTTATTTTAAAATTATAAGAATTCAAGAAAATAGAATTTGAGATTTGGAAGGCATAGAAGATGCCAACCAAATCCAAATATATAAAGTATAGATGCGTGTTAGTAGACTACTAAACGGTCGGGATGGTCACGGGAATTTTTTTTTTCGGGACAAATATCAACCTTGCTTGCAGAGGTGGAGCCGGCGAGTGGCATGTGTGGACCAATGCCCACGTGCTACTCCGACTTTTTTCCCACTCACATGGTATTTTAGCTCACGATGACAAACCTGTCTATCTAAATTTTTTAAAATGCTTGAAAGAGACGTCTTTTTAAATGTTAAAGTACCTAAAAATTTTAGGGATTGTTAAAAGAAATGTCATTTTCGTATTTTTAAATGCTAAAATTGCACAAATAAACAAAGCAATTTAAAGTCCAAACTAATAAAGTCATCATTCAACACAGTGCACGTAGCACGGACAGAACGACGGCCACCGCAATACCATACACCTCACTTGGATTCTCCTTTCCCTCCTCTGGCGACAGACAGAACAAAGGCGTTTTTTGTTTTTGATCAATTAGGTGCTCATCTCGTGTAAATTGTCTGACTCCACCACTGCTTGCGAGCAAAATCAACATCAAGCAATTAAGTTTGATCAGTTTGAGCTGAGCCTCTGGATGACCTGGTTTAAAAGGGTCAAAAATTGCATTCAACAAAGGTTCTTATTAGCGTTGGTCGAGTTATAAACACACAAATTTGGGCAATACAGTGGCGGTTTGTGGATTAAGAAAGAACGACTTAAATTGTGTGACGATTCACGTTTGTCGGCACCTCTCGCTTGATTGGAACAGTTCAAAACGTTATGACAGTTTGGTGCAAACCTCTAGTCGGATTTAACTTTCGACTTTGCGCCTAGTGAAAAAGAGGATCACAAAGCATAGGCTATAGGGAATTGATCATGAAAAAGCCATATAGTGAACAAGAAGAAAATTCTTCAGAGCTTGATATGAATAGGCACTAAGATATTGGCGCGGCTCAATCAAAGTCAAACGCACATGTTTTGGCTTGAAAAGCGCCCATGCCTGTGCTTTAATCTCTGAGTGAACCGGGCCAACATCGCAGTAGCATTTTCAAAGGTTCTCCAGCGCTTCTTCCATCCCTCCATGCACTTCTCATGCAAAACCCTTGAACAGATCCCACTCGTATGAATGAAGAAGAAAGGAAATGGTGATGATGGGCAGATCGAGCAGAAGCAGGAGAGGGGAGATGAAGAGGGAAGCAATGGGGAATGCCTTGTTGGTGCTGAATTACTTAAGAAGGAGAAGGAAGAGGGTTTTGAAGTGTAGGTGCATTTAAAACCCTGGGCACCAAACCCAGAGAGAAGGACCATAACATTAATAGCAAACCCGCAACCCATAACTCCAACAATATTCCTTTTTTCTCTCTCAACATTGATTCAAAAGGGAATAGTCCCGTCCGAACTGTGCAGCACACTAGCATACTTAATTTCACAAAATGGAATCTCGTCAGGTTAACGGGGAGGTCTTTGTCCCCATTTTGGTAGATGAACTTCAATGCAATATTTGTTGAATCACAGTACGTAGCATTCAAGCTCAGTCCTTGTTGTGAACTGTACATTTGTTCTCTCACCGGATGGAGTCATGCATCCACGAGATGGTGATCAGAAGCCTGAACACGTCAGTGGGTCGTCCTTAACATTGTAGCCAAAAGTGCAAAAATAATTCGGCTGAGTTCTAAATATTGCAACGCGCGATAGCTATATGGACGCATCAACCAAAACTTGCTTCGCATTCGTAGTAAATATGCGTCAAACTCAGTTGCTACAATCCGTTCCTCCCAAAATTTTATGATTTGAACTCCATGTAATTTAATTTCACGCATTATTTAAGAATGGTTGTGACAAAAAGGTATTTATAAACCGTGCCAAAACTAGAACGAGTACAAACTTAAGATGGAGATTAGGCAACGTCAACACGAAAATGTATCAAACTGTACAAAGACAGCGTTAAAACATGCGATGTATTCGATCTCAAGTTTTAGTACCAAAAGTTGGCCATTACGTACTTCCATGAAGTTGTAATTCTCTACCCTCACTTCTTGGCAACTTGCAGCATGATTGCGTTTGCGTGATACCATTACTCTAAGTCTCTAACCATGATTATCATCTCGCATAATCACGGAGCGTGTTAGTTGAGAAGAGTAAATGTGAGAAGTTGGGGAGCGTTGGCCGAGTAAACTGGAAGAGAAAGAGGGATTCTGTAAACATTTTTCGAACGAGGGCGTCTGTGTCTCCTTTAATTTTGCAGGCTGCCTCAGACAAAGATTCCCTCATTCAATGCCACTCGCATGCTCTTCTTATTTATTACTACCACCTGTATTAACGTACAATCCATCTTCCTAGTTTCGTGTTTGTTGGGCGGAGTCTAGGGTAGCAATATCATTAATGAGTTTGCTAGCGTTAGAGAGTTTCCGCTCCAAAAGAATTTATAATTCTACTTTAAATGTCAGTTTGTCAATCTTGGTCGACAAATTTGAAGCGGGCAATAATAGTAGTCACGCACAAGGGCTCTTGCAAAGTGATAGTAAAATCTTAGAAGTTGTAACATAATTTCACTCATGAGAACGAGTCAAGTTTATTTGTCTAAGGCAAAGTGATCGATATACGAGCCTACGATTCCCATTTGCTAAGATGGTAATGCCGATTTCTGTTGTCCAATTGGTCGATGTTCCAAACTTCCAAATGACCTTAATGTGGATTGATTCATCAATTTTAATTATTCATGCTGCTTGATCCATATGTTGGACAAAAAGGTTAATTCATCCTTGGCGCCAAATTTGCATTAGTCGGAGGCACATCGCTAGTGTTGACCCAAAACTTTGTCTACACCTTTTAATCATGAAAATTAGAGTTTACATTCTTCAAAGAAATAACTTTGTTTCAATAAGCAAACCTGCCTTGCAAAAGATTCATTCTTTGCTTCTTCGCTTTGAACTGACCTATCAATGAGAAAAAGTATCAATTCACGAGGGGCTATCACTCTTTAGCCATGAGAAGAAAAAGTCATGGAAAGGATGTTAAGCAAGAAAATATACTGCAAAAAGAAAAATCTTAAACTTGGTATCCTCGTGTTTGCGTTGCTGGGCAAACTCACTATCGATTTATACACCTACGGAACAATTGATAAACAATGCGACATCTTTTTTGCATCTAGGGCCTGAGGACTTCACTAAAAAAATGAAAACTTACTAAAGATAGGATGTTAAACAAATCTATAAACGATGCGCCTATTGAAACAAAGATTATCCTTACAACACAATGAATATAGGTACGACAATGTACAAGATTCTCTATTGATACAAGATTATATGAGAAACTTGACAAAGGTAAAGGAAAATGACAAGTGCATTACAAACTTCATTTCTCTGAGTCTGGTTTGATTTGTGGATTTGACGACCCCTTGCTTCGTTGCCTTTCTCTTCCCTTTATACTCGCTTGTTTGTAACCGTTCTTCTTTTTCGCAACCGTCTATTTTTATCTTTTTATCAAAAGCGGTTTATCACCTGTCATCATCGGCCGCTTTCCTGCCAACACCTGTACTTTTCATACAGTCTGTTTGTCGACCACTTTTATCGATCGTTTTAATTGTGTTGACAGTTGTCCACCTCAAGAACCGCTTATAAACTGCTGCTGTTGATCTTCCTATCTTTGATGATAAGTGCCTTGTTCCCATGTCGATCACTACCACCGATTATCTTGCAGTTGTTGACAGCTGTCTTCCTCGCACAATTTATTCAAATCTTGTTTTCAGCGTATTTTACGCCAAATTATTTGTCTCTGTTACCCTGCTACTGGCAACTAACGGTATATTTATAACTGTAACAGTTACGTCCACTTCCACATGTTTCTCAAAGCACTTTTTATGGTCCTTATCATGCTATGTGTCTGTGCTTTTATCAACTATGATAAAAATATTTATGTAGTCAATACCTCGTTTTTAGTTCTCTCCAAGATCTCACAATTGTTTAAAGAAGATTTTTCGTTTGAATCATCGTAAATAAGGAATACAAGATCAAGGGACAAAGGCGAGTCCAGATCCCGAGAGATGGGAGAAGAGCCCATGTCGTTTGCCACTCAATGTACAAACCTAGCTATTACAGTTCTTAGAACAAATGAAGGTTAGTATCCTAAACTAGAAAAAGATCTCACAAACAACAATGCACAATTAAACATCAAAGCGGTATACGCAGAGAGTTTAGTTTCACAAGTTCATACTAAATCAACAAAGATAAGTTTTAATAGGAAATGTCACGAGAAATGAGTGGAAATAGTTGTTCTTGGTGTGAATGTCATCCAAAGCATGTGATACCTCACCATAAATAAATAAAACTCCCACTCATGTGAACTGGAGCAAGTTTGTTGGATCTCTTTAACAAACTTACTATTGTCTCAAAAATAATATGTAAACAATAACAAAAAAAAATCCATGAGGGTTTTAATAAAATTTCAACATAAGTAAATAAGCACATCGAGTCACGTATCTTTGTATGGTAACATTTCTTGCTATGCAATTTCATTAGATGTAATAGTTTAGAATTTTAACAAGTTATATTCAAGGTTTTTACCCGCCAAGAAGAAAGATTGTATGGACGTTCTGATTTAATCCTAATATGAGCACAATATAAAAAGTCTTTCTAACATTAAGAGAGTGTTTGAGATTGATTTTGAGATGGTTAAACCTGATTTAATTTAAGTGTTTGTCAAACAGATTAAGAGATTTAATTTACCTCAAAAAGCTCAAGACTGATTAAATCTATAATTCTAGAAAGTAGATGACACTATCTAAGACAGCTGAGATTGTGTAAACATCCAATGCAATATGTATCCTAGAGGGCATAAACTCATTACTCCGTGAATAAATCACTGCAAAAAGGAAAAATATTTAAGAATTTTTTTCATGCATCAATTTTAGTAATGAGAAAGAAAAGAAAAGGGTGAAAACGGTAAGTTATACCACCCACCCCTCCCAAGAAAAAAATTAACTGTCAATATCAAATGAGTAGATCTAAATTATGAATGATTAACTAAGATAATACTCCATATAGTTTTAACAAAAAGTTAGAACTAATAATAAGTAAGAAGATAAGGCCATCATATGACAATGAAGACAGAGATTTTAAGGGAAGAGGAGATAAATGAGAAAGATTTTAGGAGCAGTTTGGTTTTTGAGAGAGATTATAAGAGAATGTTTTTAAAGTAAGTCAAAACAATTGATCCGAAGTGGGATAGAGATGGAGACACGGTTTTACGTGAATTGATGTAGTTTATGAGAGATTTTAGAAAAAAATTTAAAATTATAAAAGAAAAGTAATCTATCTTCTCGCCGAGAAGATAGATACTTCAAATAAGCGTTAACTTGACAATATCCTTTCAGTTTCGACTCTATTACTAAACAACTAGACTATACTAATTAAATAAGACAAGTGTACAGCATTTGGGCCTCAGTAGTCATTTATCCGGTAAAATATGTGGACTATGGAGTGGGCAAATAAGCCCAACAATGGTCATTAACTAATAAATTTTCCAAGAAAATAAGCCCAACCTTGAGACGTTTATTTTTGTTTCCTTATGCTCTCATTCAACTCTTTTTTTTTTTTTAAAGATAGAACTGCATTTCATAAAGATAAGAGTACAAAGATAGTATTTACAAACAAAAGAAGAAATCTCAGTCAGACCCCATCCTGTTACCTTGTTGTATCACAGAATTATTTCTATATGCTACGAATATCTTGGTTAGTTGACCGTAATGTTGCCAATCGCAATCATTCAACTCTTATATGTGCCATTTCTCTCAAACCCAGTCTTAACGGCCTAATTTGACTGGCTTTCTTATTTATTTTTTGGTAAACTTTAAGAAATTTATGAACAGAATAATTTTTAGAAATAATATGAATTTGATCCCTTGTGCCACTATAAACAAGAAGAAAACCACATCCTTGCTCAGGTCAGAATCTGGTTTGATTGGTTCAACTCTAGTGTAGAGCAATGAGACAATATACTTTGTCTATAATTGTCTTTACCTTTAAGAAATTAAGAGTGACGCCTGAATAATGAGGAGAAAACTAATTGACGGTTTTGTTTATTGAAATTGTAAGTTAAACATCTACCAAATTTAATTTCATAAATTCATACCTTTTACAATTAGTAAGAAAGTTTATCAAAATCATTATTAGATAGAGGTACCCAATTCCTTCATGTATAAGCTAGATTTCCTGGCAATTCTTGAATTTTTAACTTCAATACAGTTGAAACTTCATCTATAAGATATGAATTTCAAACCGTTAGGAACATGGCTTGATAGTTTTTAACTCCATAATATTACATTTTTCATGATCTCGATAATAGTCGTGAATTTTTAACATCGTTAGCACAGAGACGTTACAAACAAAATCCGTAACAAAAAAACTAGTAACGAACCATCATAATAGTTGGACCCAAGATCCTATATATTAAGAGAGCTGGTCAATTACTCGCGTAGGCAACTGAAACTAAGTTGTCAGCGTCATCTGGCTGTTCATCCATAGCGGATGGATGGACCATATCTATTATTTTTTAAATTAATTTCACGTCCGCTACATAATATAACAGACGGTAAAGTTTACCATACTGCCTCTCCTTCCCCTCCCTCTCTTTCCTCCCCTATACGTTTGATAATCCCGACGACTCATTAATTCTTTCTGATATATTTTGATCAAAGTTCCCGTCTGTTACATAATATAACGGACGACGATTTTCTTTTCAAAAAAAATGTTAAACACGATTTGTTCATTTATAATAATAGGTGACCAGATTATAATAATAGGTGACCAGATTACGCTGATGACTTAACTTTAATTCTAAGATAAAGAATCATGTCCCATATACTCCTATCAATTATCAAGGGACTAAAATTTTTATTTTTGTTTCTTATTTGGGGGTTAGACGGCTCAAAATAAGAACAACCAGAAGATATATCCACTGAGTTTCCCTGGTCACCATTATCGGCCAAGCTAGCTACCCAACAACGTAGTTGATACAAAGCCGCCACGTATAAATCTCAACCAAAGCCACCCAGATTCCACTGCTTCACCCCCAACAGATCAAAAGCTCGAGATACCCAAATCGCCATGGAAACCCTAACCTCATCTGCTACCATCGTTTCTTCACCTTCATCCCTTCCCGTTTTTTCGCCCAGACCAAAAGACCCATCATCTTCTAGGAGGTTCCTCCGATTCTCCAAAAGTAAGCCCTTTCTTCGTACTTTGATTTCCAACTATATTATGATATGTATTTCGTCAACTTAACTCGTTTATTTTTCTTTTCTTTTACATCCCAATCAGAAAATGGTAACGATCCGGATCTCCGATCCGACTCCAACGAGTCCAGTTTAGCCCCAATTCTCAGCAATCAAACTTTCTCCAAGGTAACTGTAATAATTCATAAATTTGATGATATTATTGGTGAATTAGGATTTTGACGAGGGGGGCATATTGGGAATTTTGCAGGATGCCGCGATGGGGTTGGTTCTGAGTGCGGCGAATGTTAGGGGCTGGACTACTGGTTCGGGTATGGAAGGCCCGCCGGTTCCGGCCGGTGCCGATTCGGGATCCGGTACGGAGAGGGTCTCCACCTTCCCGTGGTCCCTCTTCACCAAATCGCCGCGGCGTCGTATGCGCGTTGCCTTCACTTGCAACGTGTGTGGTCAACGGACCACACGTGCCATCAATCCGCACGCCTACACCGATGGCACCGTCTTCGTGCAGGTACATGAAGTGACTTAATTTGGGTTAGATACGTGCTGACATGACAAACGTAATATCAACGATTTAATGGAATGATGAAAATGCCATTAATGATCTAATTCAATTGCGTTAAGCAACTTATCAAAGGCGCAGCAACAGATTTTGTTATTCGACCTAGTTTATGAATTTGAGTAACACGCCTTTTTTTTTTGGTAGTGTTGTGGCTGCCATGTGTTCCATAAGTTGGTGGATAATCTGAACCTGTTTCATGAGATGAAGTGCTATGTGAACCCTAGCTTCAATTATAGAGGCCCGAAAGGTGATGCCAGTTTCAAGTACTTAGACATGGATGATGACAGCAATGATATCTTTCCGCTTTTATAAGGTGAAATGTAAATTTGCACATTAGTGTACATTCTATTGCGTATACTGGTTTCCTATTGTGCTTGTAAATAGAATTCAGATCTCGTTTAACATAAATAATACTAGTGTTTGATATGTTTAGTGTCTATTAGATTTGTGTTTGATTACTGATGATGAGAGCACTTTTTCTAGCATATATACTGGTGTATTGTGCTTTATGGCTGAGAGCTAGCCCGATGGTTCCGCCTTCATCATATGATTCTTGTGACTTCCAACTTGTTTGGTCATGGTTAAATACATTTCTGTTGTACATGTTTTCTAATATATAAGCGCCTAGCGTAGTTTCGTTCATGAGCTGATCAGTTATGCTTCTTCTTCTTGAGTGTGGGACTTTGGCTGGCAGCTGGGGCTTTTAATTTCAAATGCTAAGCAATGACTATGACTATGATGGAGGTGACCTATGTGTGTTCTTTGGCCAAATAGTGCACCAACCCGTGACTTGCCACTAACCCACGAGGTCATGCCTCGTGTCATTGGCCTGTGCCAATTGCCAACTCGCATTCTCCATGCTCAATAGCCGCCGGCAGGAGCCACATGTACAAGTTACAGCCTGCCTGTGACACTCAGTATCTCCTGCTGATGCTACGTTTACCATCTCAAGAATGCCCTTGTCCTATCTTTTTTTCCTTGTTATACCGTGAATTCACAATAGCTGTGACAGCAGTAAATATCATCAATAAAGCATCACATCATTACCTATTTGTTCCTTATTCTCTCTTGTTAAGCATCATGTTTAGCCAAATAGTGCTTGAATATTGTCTTGGCATCCGCTAGTTGCCTAGTTTACACTTCCCCTTCCTTTTTTGTTTACTCTTGCATTTCTGAAACATACAAGCAGAGAAAGATTAAATCCTCTGAAGGATCTCTAACTATGACTGCGGAGTATGAAATATGCATTCAAGCCAAACATACATGTCTGAGTTACCTGGTGAAAGAAAGTAATGAAGGATTGCACATTGATCCTGCAATCTCCCATGATGGGTTGCCTTCAATTCACTTAAGAGCTGCCATCCATATGGCCCTGCATAGGTAAAGACCAGCATCTCGGTATTTTTAAATTCCATTTTAGCGCTTCTAGTTGGTTACATGTAAAGAAACGGGTCTCTCTCCCTCCCTCTCTTCTTCTCGGAGCACTCGAAAGACAAGCCCTCCTTAACTTTCACCTGCACGAAGAAGAAAATTAGTCTTTCTTAAAAGATATGAAAGATCTCCCTCCATGCCGTACATGTAACTAAGAAGTTCCAAGAGCAGCTAGGAAAACACCGCAGACAGGGTTTTGCCTTCACCACTGCCTGTTTTCCCGGTGCGTGGTGGGTCAATGCTTGTGTATAGTTGTGTCGTGTTTATGATCTAAAGCTTAACCGGGTCTTTTGGTGCCTTGCAAGATCTCTTGGGCGGCTATGGTTGGACGCTGGGGCTGGGGCTGGGCTCCTTTACATCGTTCTCTTCTCGGAGCAGGCGTACAGGTTGCATTTGTCTGTGGTGTTTGCGATTTTGTTTGTATTTGGTGCTCGTCTCCTGGGTTTGTGTTTTGGGTTTGGTTGGCATCACCTCCTCCTTCTGATTCGTGGTCTATTTTGTGGTGGTTTGCGGTGGTTGGGCACAGGGTGGTCTGTTTTGTGGTGGTCCGCGTTGGTAGTAGATTGGTTAGTCCAAGTGACGATTTATCCTGCCAGGATTCCGTCTTCCTTCTTCTCTCTTTCCCTCCCTAGTTAGGTCCCCCTCCTTTTCTCGGCATACATTCCTTGTTCGTTTGCTTGAAGTGTTTTGCGCTCTGTGTGCAGCTTGCGTGGGGATTAGTAGGTCTGATTTGGTGGATGTTGGGGGTGGGTGGAAGTTGGTGGGATTGAGGTTTATGTGGTGGTGATAGGCGGCGAGGGTGGTCGGAGGTTGTTCCTGTGGTTTGTTGGTATCCTGCGGTGCGGTAGGTTGAGGTTGACGGTGGTGCAGTGGCACTAGCGCCAGCTTGGCGGTGGGTGGTGGTGACATGCATGGTTGCGCGTGGGAAGAGTCTTTCTTAAGGCACATGGCTTTGGTGTGACTGTTTAATTGACGTGATGTGTTGGGGCAACTCTTGGTTTAGATTTATCTATGGTGGTTTGGCTTTATCCTTTTTTTTGGGTGTGGTTAACTCCTTTTTTTTTTTTGGTTTGATGTATGAATTGTTGTGTTTTTTATGTACTGTTGGGTACCTCCGGTATATAATAGTTGTCATTGTTTATAGTTATTATCTTTGTTAGGGTAAGGGCGTGCTAATCCTTTACTCAGGTAGCTTTGTGTAAGGGTTAATTGGCGATGAAACTGTATTCTTCTGTCGCTTTCGCTTATACAAGGAGGCTGGACTTTGTGCCGCTCCTTGTCCGGAGGTACGCTGATGGGTGTACATGCTTATCAATGATATGATTTGTAGGGACGTATGGTCCTTGTCCAAAGCCAACAAAAATAGTTGGTGAGATGTGTCTAGACACTAGTACCTGGATACTGAACTACAAGGATACTAGCAGGAATAAATGCTGCAGAAACCACAAGGACTAGGCTTGCAAGTTAATCTCTTATGTTTTTGGCCCAGGGTTTCCTGCTCGGCTTTGAACTGTGTTGCAAATGGTTTGACCAAGTATAGTTGTGTTTATTGCTACCGTTCTATTAGGTATTCCGTAAGGGACCAACCGTACGAGCAACCATTTTTTCTTTGCCGTTATACACTGTTAGTGTTGAGAGATCAAACGGGAATGTGCTCTTGCCTTTTGGTATTCTGATTAACAATAAAACCTCAAGCTTGAAGGCATAAATTGCGTGGGGGTTCATGTTATGTAAATTCTAGCCTTCCAAAAACCTTCACCAAATTCTCAAGCTTTGAACCGAAGATCACAAACATTATACTTTACCACGCTTTGGTCTATTTGGATTTTTCGCAATGAGCTCGTTTTTCGTACATCCCTCAACATCCCCGATCCACGGTCTATCCTTCCAAAATTAGCCATCTTCACTTCTCAAATTATCAAAAACTCAAAAAATAACTTCTCTCACCAAACCTCATCTCTTTCTCCCTCCCCAGCCCCAGATCGAACATCTCTTCTCCCTACATCTCTTATCCATTTCTTTTCCACTTTTTCCACCTTTACACAAATTAGGAGCACTTCGATAGTTGATCATTTATTCTCTCCGGATCGTTGTCTTATCTCCACTTATCTATTCTTTCAAGTAACATTCCACAAAGACACCCGCACTGCGGTGTTAGATATTATCGCCACTACGGATGACGGTACTTCGAAAGGCCAGTGTCAGAGTTCATTTCTTACAACTGATCCACATGAAGCCGCTGTTCTCTCTCTCCTTTATTCCTGTCAATGGGCTTTACAGCAAGATTTATTCAACATTACATTATATTCTAACTCGACTTTTCTCCATTCTCAGATCGCAGGACGTGAGGTTATACCGGTCAGGATGCTACCCATCTTTTTTGATATCTACCAGACGAGTCGTCTGTTCCACAGATGCTGCATCACATCTGTATAGATCATCCTTCCAGCAGTTACCCAACTTTTGTCATACAGGGTAATTGTTCATCGAGGACTCTGGTCAGGTGTATTTTGTTCACATGCAGCCTATAGAAATAAGACTGTGCGGCAGGAAGGCAGGCAGGATGGGGTCTCCACTGCGACTGAGATCCTTTGTTGTATATAGTTCTATCTCAGTTGTAAATATAACTTTGTATATTTTGCTTTTCATGAAATGCAGTTCTCACTCTTAACCCAAAAAAAAACTAAGGTTCCAGTTAGTTTCTTGGGTTAATTATACCAAGGTTTTGGAGGTTAGGGTGAAATTAACCGCGTGTACATTAGTTTGGACTAGTATGATGTTCGTTGCAGAATCATGAAATACATATCGGTTTTAAGGAACGATTACATTGTCCATGACTTGGACAGTAATTGTTAAAATGTCATTTATCTATCCTCTTTCTCTTCGAGAATCAGCCACCACCAGCGTCGCCATCCAAAACCGCTTCCTCCACATCACAGACCACCTGCCCACCAAGCAGAAAGATCGCCCATTGCCTCCACACAGACCAAGCATTACCTCCATATCACGGTCCAACCACCAGCACATATCACAATAATTCCCACATCGCCGTAACCTCCCATTCACCACCGACATCCCACATTCCTCGTCGTCGCATCCCACAACGCCGCATCCCAAAGCCATCGGGAACCACAGTCCTTGCCTCCATCACTTTCACCGTCCTCCCTCTCCTCCACCATCCAAATCCACCTACTAGTAGACCCCTAACAATTGTCAAGCCCCCTACAATCAGAATTGTTAACCAAGCATTAACGCAAATCTGCAACCACAACCAAGGACCAGTGCCAAACCCAGCTTAACCACACTATTGAACATTGTCAAACAATCAACCGCAACCACTATCACTACCATACATCCCCGGTGCCTTTCCATATTCTCACTTAATTGAACGATTCGCAACCATCATCATCCACCAGCAGCAGTTGTAGTACAACCATTACTACTACCGTTACATGGAAAATAAGGAAATGGAAAAACTCAACATCAGTTTGGAAATCAGCGTTTCGCTCTCCCTAATTTGAAAATACAAAAAATATGGAAAGGAAAAGACAACCCCTACTTAATTAGAGTTTGAAAACTATATAATGTATATGCAGTGTGTATATTGTTTAGGGCTGCATTGACATCTTAAAAAATACACATTCGTACATTAGCGAAAAAGTAATTTTTTTGTTTTAACAGATCAACGATAAATGAACATAACTGATACAAATTTCATGTCTTTGATCACATAGAATTATATTTTCAAATTGGATAATCCCACATACATGGGAACCTTTGCTCTCTATTATCTCTCTCTAAACAAATAATAAATACATTTTATGTTGTCGTCAAGACAATATTCAGTAGACTACTACATCACTTAACCCCAAGGGGTGAGTGAAGTGTCAAAAGGCTTTGAGGAATAACATTAAGGTTCTAAGTTCGAATCTCTATACCAACGGACTAAACTGTACTTCCAATTCTTCTGGAAAAAAAAAATACTACATCACGTGACTTTTGCCTTCAAGCTTGGACAGTGAAGAGAGAAGACAAACATAAGCCCATGGGACAAGAGTAAAAGCTCGGCTGCATGCGCAACGCTCCTGGGCTGGTGGAAAGAATTAAGAATATATTCTGCCTAATTTCCCCCGGTTAATGGACTATGATTCCCTCCAAAACAGGGGTCCTTTTTGGTGCAATGACCCGAAACCACTAAATATTTTCTCTATTTAATTACCTTCGTCTTATCAAGAATGTACGGGAAGAAGGAGAAAAAAAAAAAACCCTCCTTTATGATGTCCGGTCGTTATTGGGAAATCTAGTTAGAGCAATTTATCCGTGGTCTTCGCTCATCAACTGAGATCACACACACTTCTTCGTCATCCTCACCACCAACAAATGGGCGTCGAGTTCTTCGAATGGAGATTTGGTGTTCATGCCTTTTTCCTTTATTGTTTTGTTTCCTCTCTCGGGGTGGATTGGTTTGTCTCCTTCCTAGTACTCGACTCATTGTCCCTTAAAACAAAGTCTAAATCCATTTCAAAATGCCAGTGTTTTGATTGTAACAGTACAGTCCAACACCCTGGTACAAGATATTCTCGTGGATAAATTTTATATGCTATTCGGATCGTAAGAATATTCATTCAACTCCACATGTAGTGATAGTTACTGGTCGTTAAATATCTTTTGTAATTTTTCTGTTAATATTTTCAACGACAATACTTAATAACATCAATTATCGCTACATGAAAAACGTAAGAGAAAGGTTCCTTCGACTCGATAATGGCCAAAAGAAATTTCATTTTCGTGTGCAATCTACAAGTCATTGCTTAACTATTGACCTCCCCAGTTTTCCACCTCACATCACGAACAGCCATGCCACGTCAAGAGTAACAGCATCCAAACCCACCAATAGGATCAATCCGAAGAGGATAACCCGTTTCTCACCCCATCCCTCCTCCTCCTCTTGCCATGCATTATCTAATCACTGATCCTTCCACCAACACATACCACACAAATCCAACCTTAGAATCTCCACATCTCTCGCATATATATCTCCATCCCCACCTCATTTTCTTCTGATTTTCACACACACACACCCCAAAAGAAGAAGAGTTCACTACGCCTATCACCTTACAATGGCTGCTGTCACCTCTGCTGCCGTCGCCATCCCATCTTTCACGGGCCTAAAGTCGGCCGGTGCAACCACTTCAAGGGTCAGCACCGCCGCCAAGGTGTCATCGGGGGCCTTCCCGAAGCTCGCCGTGAAGGCCTCGTTGAAGGATGTAGGCGTCGCAGCCGTCGTTGCCACCGCCGCCAGCGCAATGCTCGCCGGCAACGCAATGGCCATTGAAATCCTGCTTGGCAGCAGCGATGGGTCGCTCGCTTTCGTTCCGGGCAGCTTCTCCGTGCCATCTGGGGAGAAGATCATTTTCAAGAACAACGCCGGGTTCCCCCACAACGTCGTGTTCGACGAGGACGAGATTCCGGCAGGCGTGGACGCGGGGAAGATCTCCATGTCTGAGGAGGACCTCCTGAATGCCCCCGGAGAGACCTACTCGGTTACCTTGACTGAGAAAGGTACCTACAGTTTCTACTGCTCTCCTCACCAGGGAGCTGGCATGGTTGGCAAAGTCACTGTCAACTAAGTTGATTACTATCATGGAATGTCAAATGATCTTCTCATTTTTCGGTTTCTTGCTTTTGGTGTTAGAAGAGTTACATATTGATTTCAGTGTTGGGGATCGAGAAAAAACTGGATGAGATGAACCCTATATCATTTGTGTATCGAATTTACTTCATGTATTATTGTACAGTTCTTTTCCAAGTACCCGTTAGGACAGATTAATAAAAGAGAGGAACAGCAGTAGACTATCAGCACGCACTATGAAATCTACCGGACTACCAAAGAATTTATGTGGTACAAAGTTCAGGTACTTTGGTAGCAACGTCCCGATTGATCGATGTAATCATCAAACAAGCCACTTTTGAATTGCTTACTTATTTTGTAACCTCGTGTAGTTTATTTTACAAGAATTCAATGAATCGAACGGCAAAAGAAGAAACGGAGAAAATTTATGGTCAGCAACAAAAATGGGCAGCACATTGTAAAATTAGCACCCTATGCAACCATGAATTGCCACTGGTATTAGAAGACTATATGAGCTTTGCACAAGTATGACATTGAAACATCCTCCTGTCACCTATTGTCATGCATGTACCATCTAATATTTTCTCTCCCCGACGGCCTGACTTTAGACCTAGCTTTGTGAAAATAAGGACATGTAAATTGGTACGGTGGTTAGGAAATCCGAGAAGCTCATGTTGTCAAGACGGCCTGACTTTAGACCTAGCTTTGTGAAAATAAGGACATGTAAATTGGTACGGTGGTTAGGAAATCCGACAAGCTCATGTTGTCAATGCGTTAGGGAGAGAAGCAGGAGCTCCAAGAACCTTACCACCGACATCTGGAAAAATTTCGTGTCCAGGCAAGGGACTTACGTTACCATCAGCATCTACTTCAACTGGGTATTTAAGAAGATGACCTTGCAATTTAGTGAACTCCTCAGCTGTGAACCTCTTCCAGTTATCTTCAGCAATCTTGTTTACACTATCAACGCAAAACAAAGTTTCTGGCTCCTTGAAGCAATCATCTATTCTTCCCATGTGCTCTGCCCACAGAGACATTCTATATCCATATATCTGCAAAAATGTTAGTAGGATGCTCGTTATCAGTTACTCATGTAATGATAAGCCAGAGACTTTTCCTGTAACAGGGTGATTGAGGATTAGGAGTCGAATGTAAAAATGTTAGGATGCTCGTTATCGGTTACTTATGTAATGATGAGCCAGAGACTTTTCCTGTAACAGGTTGATTGAGGACTAGGAGTCGAAACACTACAAAGGACTTCATGTCTAAACGGAGATTGATATTAAAGAACCACTATCTTAACTTCAATACTTAAGTCCCCTGAACACACATTGAGCTTATTGTCTTACCCTCATCTTAATTTAACATCTAATTGAGCCTGATTCAATGACTATATATTCAAATCCTATCTCCAAAGTACTTAACAACATGAGGGACTCAGAAGGTTGGAATTGCAGAATTAACAGCACTAAACACTAAGCGAATAAGGTGTAAGCACTGACCTGGCCATGTGGGTGTCTATCCTTCTTAGCCCATGTGTGATGGGGCTGATATGCACCCATAGCGATCTCAGTATCTCTTGATCCAGCCATAGATCGTTGGTTAATGTTGGCAGACCCTAATATAACATACTCATCATCCACTATCATTCCTTTTGCATGCACATATATCATAAACCGGCCAAACTTTTGTGAAGCCGAAACCTGAAAAGTCGATGCAATAAACTTCCTTAATATCCTGATTGTTTCACACACTAACAGATTTAAGATGTTAAATAGATGCACAAGTAGTTACTCTGCTGCATAGAGCTAAAAATGTAACACCAGTTTTACAGGTGTGAACAGTTTATGGCAGAAATAGTAGCCAGCAAGTAAAGGAAGTTTAATGCAACACCAGAGCACTACAAAGTAGAATTACAAAATTGCTCCGACGACTTTACAGTTAAAATATGACGAAAAATGCCATGTATTTTTGCAGGCTCTTGACCGTCAAATATTTTGGCGATACCAATTAAGCAAGAAAAACTCAAGTCCAAAGAGATGTTGCTCAATCCTAAACTTCTGCAACGCAAATGTGGAATACTTTATTCGTATCATAAAACCTTTACAATAGTCACTTAATACATTGCATCTAAAACAACAGGAGTATCAGATATAGAGCAGTGATATGAAATGAAAGTGCCATGCACCACAAGGTCCACTACTAGGATTAAGACTTGCAATGAAGAACACTTCATATAGTAAGCTATCAGGATATAAGTCTGAATCAATATTACCACAGCAGTATTAGAGGAAGCTTGACTGGTAGAGTTTGACTCTTCTTCGTGGCATTCTTCCCGATTACCAAGACAGTAGAAATTTAGGTAGTCTTGTGGATGACAGTTCTCAAGATTCGCACGTTTCAGCTCTCGAGCAACAATGGTGTACATCATTTTCATAGTTACTCCCTGCAAAAGCAAAGGAGGACATGTTTGAATTTATGTTGTACAACTATCAGTTGGATAAATGAATGTTTCTAGGTCGCAGTTGCTACAAATTTGAGATTTTTCACGTATAAAGGCAGATAAAGAATTGGTGTTGCCGAATTAGAGAACCGAAAAAGAAGGTGCTTAAAATGTTGTTCTATAACGCAATGCTATATCTCTTCCACAGGAGAAAGAAGTGACAAGTGCATTGCCAAAGTTTTCAACCCTTTTCACTTTAATCATGCAATATTTTACCTTGTTCACCTTAAGTGCCCTAAAATTATACTGTGCCATATTTCATGTTGCTCTAGCAGTAAAAACTATTACCTGCCAAAATAGGATTTCTTGTACAGCGGCAGAAGTGGGGACACCCTCGGGCCACAATGGGATGACAACGTACACTGCAAATCTCTCATTTGCTCTTATCTTACTAGCAATCTTTAATGCCAGCTCCATTGGAATTAGGTTATGTGCTCCTACTCATCCAAATAAGTAATAGTGTTAAAATGATGTATACAAGAAACAGAGGAAAGCAAAGAACTGCTAGGGTGGTTTAGATATGCATGCAGACCACATTACTATTATGTCAACAAACGAAAATCATATTTGAATAGCACAATTTCCTGTGCTCCATGATTCCAAAGTATACTAGTAAAATGGAAACATGATTTCTTAAATGACTTATTGAATATGAAAGCGAATTCTACATGCATATGTTTACTAAGAATTCTCAAACCTGCATCTCTGTGGGAGGGCCATGCATATGATGATCCAAGAAAATATTGATTCTCAATATAAATGAAGTGTTGGGCAGATCTGATGGCATGTATGTATGCCTTTTGGATACTCATATCAATCACCAGATCCTTAGCACAGACTAGATTCTGTAACAAATGAAACATGTTAAAAGCGTAAGAACTTCCCACACTTGAAAAGATGAAGACAAATAAAGTACTGATCTAGCATTGCACAAGTGAAAGTGGAATTATCTTAGCGTTAAAAATGAGATTAACCTCAGACTCAGCTAAATCAACGTGTTTGGGAAATCCTTTCAAAGAACCCGAATCAATAGATCGGAAAACCTATCAACATCGGAACATCAAACGACAAACATAAATCAGTACTGCTGACATCAAATTAGATAACAAAAGCTTTGCTTGTGCAAGAAGTGCATATTAATGAACCTGAACACGCCAGTTTTCCGGATCATCTTCTTTGGAAACCCACAATACAGGATGATCGTTTGGAATATATGTGGAAGGACTAAGTATCCATGAAATGCGGTCTATCTTTAATAAAGCATCATCGTGCCAACGAGATATTTTTTTGAAACGCTGTCCAAACTCGGACCATACTGTTGCTTTTCTCCACCGCTGCTCGAAGTTTTTAAGCACATCATATGCAGCAGGCCCTTCAACTTTGCAATGTAAATCATGCCAAGGCTGTCTTGGAGCCTTTGTTCCTGCCTATTACGGTACAATAATATGCATAAGATATTATATGCCCACTGGAAAAAGGTAACACTCTATAGCTTCATAATGGAAAATATCGGGGAAACATTGTTAGGCCAATAAACGTAGAGGTTCAGAATAAGTTTCAGTGATACCACTGCATCCATATAACATATGTAAATAGATGATGTTCTGTAACGTACTTTGTCAATAGCAAGCAAAAATAATGTGTACGCAAAATAGCAAGTTCCAGCAGTGTGTTATTGTAAACTTAGAAAAACTGCTCCGGATGGCATTTTGCCCCAAAAACAATCATGAATTGCAATTGGATTGACCCTAGAAGCAGAAAAAGTACAGAAGATTGTAAACTCACAGAAAATGTTGGATTATGATAATCATCCTGGAACACAGTGTTGAGATCACGAAATAAACGATGCTCAGGCGTGTCGTACCGTCCATCACAAAGGTCGAGACCTCCAAGAAAAGCAGTTAACTTCCGGTTATTCCCATAGGCTTGTGTATCCACAATAACACATTTCTGATGGTGTGTATAAAGGGTTCCAACAACCTAAATCAAAGGCCAAAACATAAGATCAGCTAATTGTTCACAAGAATGTGAAAGATATTGCCAGAGAATTTGACGAATTTCTATAAATAAAATAATGGCCTGTTAGAAAAACCTGAATTAGAAAGCAGTTGTTAGATAAAAAATGTGCTAAGGGGTGCACAGACCATGTAAACGAAAGGTATAGCATCAAAAAAGCAACCTTGAAGCCTTTACAAGAAAAGAAAAGGGAAAATACCCCAGGGGGCCCTTTGGCAACCCCAATAAACCAGAAGCACTGAGCTTGGAAAGAGGGAGCTCCACTGCTTCAAAAGCCCAATGTTCTTCCTTTCCTCCTAAAGAGGAGACCAGAAAATGCAAACAGGGTTGACATCACAAAAACCAGCTTTCTGCTTCTCCTCTTAAAGGAAGACCGACTAAGCAAGCTTCTCCTCTTTTAAGGAAGACCAGCAAAGCAAATGGACTGCGATTACCGCAAATACGCCAGAAAGAGTAAACAAGATGAATCCCTAATAATTCTTGCGCATGAAGCACCAGCTCACATAGATCTTCTTGAGCTGTGATTGTCCAAGCAGCCATCCAAGGAAGACCTTTGAAAGAAACTTATATACATCTATTCATTTCTGAGAGGCAACCACTCCATGTTTAGAGTTCTTAGGCTAGCAATATTCCAGTGATATAGGTGGGATAAGGAATCGTGAAAGTTATTGTCAATGAATATTAGACATCGGCATCTCCCTACAAGATATAGCATGTGCATAAATAATGACATAAACTGAATGGATCGGTTAATTCATTGAACACCGTGTGATGGTTCTGCAATCAGAAGTAGTGGATGGTGCTTGTTAGTCTTACAACTGTAGAAGTTTGAAATTATCCTCAGAACTACCAACATCAATCCACAGATTCTTGTTTTGAAATTATTTAATTCTTCTTCCTTGTCCTGATATGTACCTTTGTACAACTTTCGTGAGACAAATAACTCGTCATTGTTTCATGTATTATTGTAGCTCATGGCAAGATAACACGTAATAGCATCCATCACCAGACGTGCTAAACTGTGGGTTGAGAGTAGGATGAGATGTAAGTACTCATTCCAAGTACCACTAGAGACATCGAGCCTCTCATTTTAATCTCGTTTGGTAGGAAGTGAGGATATTTACAATTCCCTGTTGTTGCACCATGGGTAACCTTTCTGTTGAACAAGGTGTTGAACAAGCTCGTTCCAAGTAAAGAAATGTAGCTCTACGTTTACTGCACCGTAGCAAACATTCTTTTTAAAATATGTATAAAAAAATTATTTTGTGGCTTCTCTCTTTCTGCTTATAGATCTTCAACACCCATATATATATATGTAAAAGAAAGGGGGTTTAGCTCATTGCACAAGGCTCCAGCCATTGCCGGGTCTAGGGAGGGTTGTATATCGACTTCATTGAGTTAGAAAAGGAGAAGATTAGTCAATGAAAACCACACTAGAAGGAGATGCTTTAAAGTTCTTAGATGACCCAATCCTATGTTAGGGGTTGCCAATGGTGTCCTTCAAAATACTTGTAATGAAGATGATATGTATTAACAATGACTGAACCATGGTATAAAGCATGCCTGCTGCTTGAAAATGCTGAGCTTACTGCTTGCATATCGAGGCGACAGTACACAAGTGACAGACGAGTGTTTGAAGAATTTTCGAGTCTGTTCATCATGAGTTTGCATTACTCCATCCTGCACAAAAAGTCACCCTATTAATTTATGATCAGAATACTAACCCCTCAACTAACATAACAAAGTCCAAAGAGTGACAACTATGAAGGATGACATTAAGCTCACTATAAACGGACCACGATTTTAGCTGAATATCACAGTTTGCACAGAACAGAACTTGTAAGAGAAAAATTTCCTTATCAAACTTGTCTCTAGTAGGAAAGATGCTTCATGTACAAGCACCTTGCTTATGGTTGCTCTGCTCCAAGTTCTATCTGGACTACACTCTGAACGCCATCCACGAACCGAAAAAGAGTCTTTATTTTCTGGTATAAATAAAGTTCCATAAAGATGTTTCGATGCCAAAGCAGAGTATGCCCTTCAGGGCCAATTGACTATTGGACTGTGGATTCACGGGCAATAACTGCTTTACTTCAAGAAGCGTGGCCGTAGTAAAAGAAAACTTTTTTTCAAGTATCAAAAGGGATGTAGTATTCTGTTGAGTGCCCAATTGACTATTGGGTTGTCGATCCCATTGTTAAGCATGATTTGCATTTTAGCCAATCTCCGACAACTTAAGCTTAAAAAACACATATGTAAAGCAATTTTTGCTCAAGCATCTATAGGAAAAAGCGAAACAAATCTGCTTCTGAATCACCAAAGAATCTCTAAATTGCTATCTAATTAAGTAATTATGTAATCACTTCTATAAGCATAAAGGAGGGGAGACATTTAGATTACGCACTCCAAAATTCGTTACATCATAGTATAGAAATGTATGTCTTGAAGTTCATGCAGCAAATTAGCATCACCCTTCTTTTATGCCATTCAAAGGATGAGCATTAATTGGAATAGACACTAAAACATCCTGTATATCTAAAAATGGTGAATTCCTGGCATTGCGTCAAGAAAGAGACTGTGTAGCTACCCAAGTTCATTATTATAGCATCTAATCAATGCACCATATCTGCAATATGCTAATTTTAGAACTCGACTTCGGTTACGGAAAGGATAAAAAACTCCATACCGTCTTCAAGAAAAACTTGTCGTGTGAGGTCTTATCGTCCCAAACCAGCAACAAAACACGCACACCTTCCTGGGATTTGTACTTGAGCAATTCCCCCAAGTTCAAATTCCCACCGCTCGGCAGCGGCTTGCTCGGCTCTCTCACCAGCTTCACCTTGTGAAAAATAGACCAGCCAACAATGTACACCAGATGGTGCGCCTCCAGTATAGCATGGCATATATCTTCCCAGCAATTCTCCTGCTTAAACACCCTCTTCCCGTCCAGTTCAATCTCCGGCAGCATGCCGTCCGGCACGTGCGCGTCTTGGTACAGCGTTACCCCTCCGCCGTTCCGCACCGGAAAGTAACTCTCTTTTAACCCGAAATTATTGGGATCGGCAGCAATGCCTTGTTTGAACAGTGGACTTTCTTCGCATGGTGTGAATTTCATCTGGAGTCTAATGGCGGCGTTTGGCTTGGGGGGTTTGCCGGACGGGCCGGAGATCAAAAACCAGTCGTCGATAAGCTCGCCGGACTTTATCTTCTGGGCGGAGACGGCGGCGGTCCCGAGATGTTCAGCGCCGAACATGTCGTTGTCCTTGACCTGGAACTCCACCTGGGAGGCGGGGTGGGCCAGGGGGATCTTGAAGTGCTCGTTCCAGACGGGATTCTCCGAGTTGGAGATCACGCGGGTGCGGACGACGGTGGCGCCGCTGACGCAGACGCTGACGTACGGGTCGCTGGTGATGATCTTGCCGCGGCGCCGGGCCCGGGTGTCCGCGCCCCCTGCGCACGGCCGCCTGCAGGCGACGAAGAGGCGGCGGAAGCGCTCCGAGACCAGGTCCATGTTAGGCAAGCATCGAGCTTCCAGAATCTTGAGATCGAGGTCGCCGTGGAGGTACACCACCAAGTCGGAGCTGTTGACCGCCATTCGCAATTCGGGTAGAGAGTCACGCTGCGGTGTCGAAAGGAGGAGGAAGGAGGTGGTGGTGGTTCCGTTGGTTACGCCGCCGTGAGCCAACGGCCACCAGGAATGAAGGCGGTAAAGGTGCTAACGTGAAGGTGGTGTGGTGGTGGGTGTACACGTGGACAGGTATGCAGTGGATCTGAGAGTTGAAATGAAGTGGAAAGGGTGGCTTTTTATTCAAAGTAAATTGTTACTTTTTAAGTCGGACGAAGGCCGGCAGGCCCCGTTGGTACCGCTCTAGTATTTATTCATTCGTGACTCTATAAAGTTAAATATATTCATCTGTTATTGTATAAAATTAAATACTCATTCTGTCCCATATTAATTGATTATATTTTTTTTCTAAATTAAATATTTAAGTTGTATATTATGTATTTTTCATTTTATCCTTTAGAGAAAGGAGGAAAATAAAGTGGATCAGGAGAGAGAAAATAAATCAGTGAAGTGTTAAATGT
The DNA here is from genome assembly GCA_033065855.1 of Escallonia rubra. Taxonomy (NCBI): domain Eukaryota; kingdom Viridiplantae; phylum Streptophyta; class Magnoliopsida; order Escalloniales; family Escalloniaceae; genus Escallonia; species Escallonia rubra. The sequence goes on from JAVXUO010002269.1 coordinate 91,133, forward strand.
AAAAAGAGAAATATAATAAAAAAAACAAAGTGTAAAAAAGCGGCCCGAGAGAGAAAATGAGTTTGTAAAGAATTCAATGGGGAGAGAGAAAAATAATAAAAAAAAGTATAAAGCTGATAAATATGTAAAAAATACTTACTAAATCTTTCTTAATTTGAAAAGTTAACAATTTTTGTGGGATGACTCAAAAGAAAAATATGATCAATTTTTGTGGGATGGAGGGAATAGTGAAGATTGCATTGTTGATGAAAAAGTAAATAACAGATTATCAATAATGTGAGTTTGCAAAATATTTCACTAATTTTGTCGTAAAAACGCCAGGAGCATGACCTCTTGATATTTATCAAGTCTGCATCCCGTGAGTCTATATCCATAAATGCTTTTTCAATTTATAATTAGCACTATCATTTATGCACCTTTTAGCAACAAAATTATAATAGGAGTAGATAGACATTTTTTATAAAGATTGCCAGTTGTTTATTAGTTTAACCTGTATCTAGAACATTAACGTGTGAATTACCCCAAACTTTGTAAAGACAATCTTTTTTAGGGGTAGAATTGTGGTTGTTCACCGATTAGAGATAGTGTTTTACGAGAACTACATTTATGGTCTATGGTGGTGGTGTGGTGGCGGCTCATCGAGTGTTTGTGGTGGTTGTAGGGTGGAAGAGGATATGGTGTTGGTGTTGGGGTTGGTGTTGAAAAAGGCAGACCCATATATATGTTTGTGGAATGATGACGTGGAGACTGTTGTGGTGGAGGATATACTGGTGGTTGTGGTGGGTAAGGGGGAGGGGGGGGTCAGTTGTGGTGGTGTATAGGTGGTGGTTGGTGGTGTTGAGGCTGTGCAGTGGTGGTTGTTGGGTGGAGGAAGATATGGTGGTTGGGTTGACGTTCAAAAGGGTAGACTCATATACGTATATGAGGTGGTGTATAGGTGGTGGTTGGTGGTGTTGAGGTTGTGCAGTGGTGGTTGTTGGGTGGAGGAAGATATGGTGGTGGGGTTGACGTTCAAGAGGGTAGACTCATATACGTATATGAGGTGGTGTTGTGGTAGAGGATATGATGGTGATGGTGGTGGGGAGTGTCAGTTGTGGCGGTGTCTTGGTTAAAGTTGGCAATGTATTTGTAGTGCCGTGGCTGATGATGTTGGGGTGGTACTATGGTGTTTTAGTGGAGGATGCAACAGAGGTGTCTGAGTGTGGGAGAAAAGAGAGTTAAAAGAAGAAAAGAGAGTTAAAAGACACCGAGAGAAAGGAGGGCAAATATATCTTTTCATATTTTTCTAACGTCATCAACATTCCGTCTGATCAAAATGCATAAATGCTATTATGGCATAACATAGTCTTCATGTTTAATTCAACCTTAACTCGAGGAGTTTAATAATATTACCCTTTTTGGCTGCTAAGATACTGCATATATTCGTGCTGTTCAGTTTTTGCACAATTTATCAAACTAATTTCAAATTACTGGCAAAAGTTGTACGCAAACAAACTTGTTAATTGTTTCCTACACGAAAACAACAAATAGGCTTCAAGATATATCTTATGTTCTGTTGTAGTAGTTCAACCATCTTGTCTTGTTACAGCCCCAGTCCTAAAGTCAAATTTTAAGACAAGCTGCCCTACTAGTAAGGCAAATGGCCGGAGCCGGTTGCTAATCTATCAATACCAACAAAGGTCCAACAGCCAAAGTCAGAGCCCTTCAGGTCCAATGAGGAGGCGGACTCCCCGTTCATCCATCCCTCATGTCAAAGCTTTCATTTTCGTTCTTCCTCTTGCCCTCCTTTCTTTTGAGAATAAATAAGGGGAAGCTGATATAACTTTCATTTCTAGAAAATAAATACACCTCAGCTCTACATTGTGCACCAAACCTGACAAATTTGTTTCCAGGTTCCTAGTTTCTAGCTGTCTTGGGCAAATACATAGCAAAATGGTTAAAGGAAAATAAAATCTACCGAGGCCCGAGTTGAACTGTGCTCCAGCTTGAGCCATCACGTCCTCTGACCAAAACTAAGGCTCTACAGAGTCAGAGTCGTCAACTTCGCAATCTGAAACTGGAGCTGTACGAATCATGACGCTCAGGACAAATGCTATCATCTGCAACAAAATTGTTCTGTCAACGTCGAGTTCACAAATCTATTGCAAAATCACAAAATCCCTAAATGCTACACATCAGCTATCCGGTCAGAGTTGTTTGAGTTATCCCGTACTAAAATCTAATGCAGTCTATATCATATATTCAGGATAGTAGAATTGAAGCTACACAAGATGGTCCACTACCAACAAATTAGGACATCCTGTAATTTAGCGGTAGGTATTTTCATAAATGATTGCCTTCAACACGACATAGGGAGAGCTTATAACAACATTGCAGTTTTGCAGAAACCATAACGTTTCTTCATCGTTATATCAAAGACCTTACCGCAGAAAATCCAGCGCACATTATACTGAAACCAGGGAAATGAAATGGTGCACTTTCAGACAGGAACAAAGCTGCAACAGAACGAACTTCATTAGATGGTAGACTTCCATCGCCAACAGAATTTAAGATCTAGACGTCCCTTACCAGTCAGAGGACTAAAAACCAAGGGAGAAACCACATTTGCGAAGGCACATATGCCTGTGATACACCCTTGAGCCTTTCCCTGGAGAGACAGAGGGAGGGTGGGGGAGATCTTAGAAAACCAGATGGAGCACAAACGAGAAAAAGTAAATTGCTGCATAAATGACCCAGAGATAGTGAATTTTATTTTCTTTTTCCCCTCTACCCTGTTGAATTGATTCCTTAGTAAAGGATGGATGAAGCCATTTGAACAAGGTGGTAATGTTATTACGGATTAGCCAAGATAAATACCTGCTCACTAGGCCCAACTTGCTTTGAAGCAATGCTCCGTATCTGTACAAATAATAAAGTGCAATTTGATGATTGCTACGCTTAAAGTTATTATGGAAAAGTTTCGTACAACATTGAAGAACTTACACAAGGCGGTGCAAAAACAGCAAAAACAGAGAACGTGGCAGCAGCATAAGAAACCTATTGTATTTCAAAATGTTAGGAAACCGGGACATAAAAGAAGGTAACGCTAAATAAACCTTCGATAATTCGACAAAAGCTCCAACTGAAGGTAAAAAAGTTGAAGCAGCTAGTTAAGAAACGAGGAAGTACCCAGGAGGACCACGCAATACCATATAGTAGCATCTGCATTCAAGACCATAGCTTAGTCAGCTCGTCATCGTATGATGACAATTGTGTGCATCACGCAACCACAGGAAAGTGCATTTGGAAACAATGCAGTAATGTAGAAGAAACTGAATACAGAGTTAGCAAGTTGCTTACATGTGCACAGCTAAAAAGGAGCCCTACGGAAAGCAGGTTCACCTCTTTTACGATTGGAGCCAACAGGGGCATGAGAAGCATCTGCAGGAGTTCAAGGCGAAATAAAGAAGACAAATACGTAAAAAAAATCAATGAAACACGGACAAATAAGAAAACCTTTCCAAGAGATACCTGTGATATGGTCCCCGCAATCCCATTAATCACCATCAAGTCCGCAAACTGGTTTTTGTTGAAGTGAAACTGGGCCTTTAAGTAGTACTACATGGGATTTGTTGAAGTTCAATTGGTCAATAGGAACATCGTTTACAGAAACACAAGAATATATCTACTTGTAGAATCTTATAAGATATCCGGTTCTGAATTTCAGCTACTAAATTTGAAACTTTCAAAATTACAACCATGGGAAGCAAGAATATACCCCCCCCCCCCCCCCTTTAATTTTGAATAAAAAGCAAGTGTCAAGAGTTATCACCACTAAGCCTTGTTTAAACAAGCAAAACCAGCTACTAAGATGAAAAAAGGGGTTGCCAGACTTTAAGAATCAACCAGAGAGAAAGAGAGACAGACAGAGACAGGTCAATTTTTTTCTAAAAGAATTAACTTTGCCAACACTGTGAAAAATCATTCTTAGTTGGATTCTAACCACTAGCCTACATCTGAAAGTTCACCATAAATACTTATTATTCTGTTAATCAAATAGAACTCGTCATCAAGTCCTAAAGTCTAATGAATCCTTCCGCACGCAAAGAATACCGTCACTGTGACATCCACTTCAAGCTTGTCGTAGTCTAGCGATATATGAACCAAACTTTGGAGCTATATACAGTACGCCTATATGACGTGATAAATACTTGTAATGGTAAAGCCTCTCATTTTGTCCTTTTTTACAAAGGAAATGGGGATCAATAACAGATGCAGGTTCAAGTCAAACCAGCCACTAAGGTGTGTGTGTGTGTGTGTGTGAGAGAGAGAGAGAGAGAGGATATTCTCTATCAAAGTAGTATGGAATGGAGGCATTTGAAGTTAATTTGAGTAAGAAGATCACCTCTAATATTTCTCTCTAACTTTCATCTCCCTTGTGTATGTATTCGTAGTGTCAACAAACAGCTGAGATACCATATTCATTTAAAGCAGTATATATCACGAATCTTATGATGACCAATCATGTTAATAGTCGTCATGAAATTTGAGGGATACTTCCGAAATCCAAAAAACAGTGAGGTAGTAAATGGGAATGAGAATCAAAATTCCAAGAATAGGCACCAAATATTAGTTGGAGGAAGAAGGAAACGGCGGAAGGAAAGTCATTACAATGCATTGGTGGCATTAACGTGCCATTGTGAAAATCTTTCCTAGCTTCGTCTAATATGTACCAAAAGTTGCAGCCAAAAGCAGCAAGTTACAAACAACCATATACGTGACAACCCTACCTTATTAGATCCCATTCTAACACTAGAATTCAACTTAGGATTTGAACACAAAGCAAAAGCTTGATGGTAAAAGCAATCAAACAGTAAAAAGATATCTAAAATACGATTACTTTTACGATTTCAAACTAAATTGGCCCTTTACAATGCTAACAAGCCAGTAAATGCTTATACCAGTGCACGAACGTATTAATTCACTAGATAGAGACATTGCAAGCGAGTAGAGTGAATAATTGATGCTTTTGATTCATGGGAAGAGAAAGGTACCAATAACGAAGCATAAAGGCCAACTTCCCCAAGACTGCTAAAAAATGCAACAACAGCTGCTAGCGATAATGTCGAGCTGCAAAAAGATTCAGCCCAAAAACCCAAGTTAAAAGACAAGAACTGATACAACATGCATCATGGTAACGATCTAGAAGTGCAACAAACAGAAGAAAAAACATATTTGGCACTTAACGACATCAGAACTTAATGGAAAGAGAAGAAAGTAAATGCCTCCGACCCCAGATAACAAGATCCCATAAATGCACCAGAAACAAGTCCATGTCGAAAAACTGAATAGCAATAGAGCTTATTTTAGCTCATTTTTAGTACGAAGCATTCAACTCACCTACTCCTTAACAATGAGAGTGTATCATTAAATGAAGGCAATGTCTTGAACAGCCGAGCATTCTTGGAGGAACCCTTTTCCAGAAGACATACGTTTTCCGTTTCCTTTGTTAATCCGACCACTAACACTGACTCTGCCAGAAAAACTCTCATGTACACCAACGTAACCACCGCCACTGATGCAGCAACCTATGAGCAATAAAGAATGGCTTCCATCAGTAAATAATTTTCACGTACAACATAAGTTAGCCCAAAAAATACCCAGAAACATTTGATAACTCCAATACTCCCTCCGTCCCAAAATTAAAGCCACCTTTTGACTTTTTACCAAAATTCCTGGGCAAACAGTTGAGGGAACTATTTTGGAACGGCGGAAGTACTCCCATTGTGCTTTAAAAATAGCCGGCAATTACTGCAAAAATTTAACAAGAGGAAGAGAAATAGTACTTGAAAGCTGGAGGGAGTGGAGAGGAAGCGAGTGAAAAGGTTGCCGCAGACGAAAGCGCATGATATAATGCCCGACAGGATCCCGAACGCCGATGCCCGGCGGCTCTCTGGTACATTATCCGCCTGAAACCGGAACCAAAAGAACAGTATTTACTACCTCGTTATAGAAGAGAACCTAGGCAGCCACAAACGTGCGCAAGTTTCCTCGTGCAATGACGGGAGCTTAAGATTTTAAAAATATAACGATCAAAAGCCGTACCGCATCATACCCACGGTTTATAATAATGGCCGTTAATCCCTCGCGTTAGCAACTTAAGTTATGTTGCTGGTCAATTTAGATTATTTTTTTTACCGTCCGACTCATTAGAGACGGAAGTTCGCACGGACGATAAATTATCGTTCATCCCATATTGAGATGATGCGGCGAACTTTATTTTAAAAACTAAAGAGATATGAATTGTACATATCAACAATATAGAGGCCATATCATAAGTGTCATTATTTTATCAGCTCATCATAATAGACATATTAAATAACAAGTATACAAAAGTACAATATGGAGTATGTAACAAAAAAAACAAAAAAAAAAAGATAAAGACTTTAGATTAGGCACGCCACAGTTGTGAAAAGAAAATCCCAATGCATTTCAAATAGGCAAACGGCCTTGCAACTTTTTATGAGTAATGGCAAGACTAGATTCACAATTTAAAGTCATTTGTCTCATTTTCTAGTTGTGTTTTGGAGGATTTTTTCTTGAACTCTTCTTGAACTTTGAGGACAATGTTGGAGCACGTATAAATATTCAACTAAACTTAGATAGACAACTAAAATTAAACAAGTATCATTTCACATGTCAATTTAAGCTAAAAATAATGAATAACTGAATATATCTTTGGAATTAAAAAAAAAAGGCACACATATTTTCTGCAATAACTAGTTACAACAGAGGTGTTGTGTCTTAATCTCAACTTTCAAAATTAATTTCACAAATCCGATGCACTAACTTTTGCTACGTCAATGACAGTGCATGATAAATTATTGCCAATCGTAATATATTTGCACCTAAGTTTATGAAATTTATGACTATAAGAGCACTTATTATTTATTCTCTAAACAGCACCATAAAGAACTTAATTAGCATTTACAGTATGATTAAAAACTTACCACATAAGCGAGTGCAAGGCAGAGGACGCTTCCTTCACAAAGCATGGAAGTGAGAGTTCTGATCACGTAGTAAGCATAGAAGAAGTACTTTGCTCTGCTGTATGCCAGTATCGCTATCACAAAAAAAAATATTTTATCGTAATTACCACACCCGCCTTTAGAACAATGGTTTCTAGCCGACATATGTAAGGGACCAGCCCAAATTTACCGTTAGGCCACAGGCGAACAGGCCAACAGTACAATCCAAGTGGTCCTTACACTAAAGAAAAAGGAAAACATGTTGGGCCTTCGGCCCCTTTTGGTGACCAAAAGAAGGGGAGAAAAGAAAACTAATTGGTAGCTAAGCCATAAAAAGTGCTATCCATAATGCATTAAAAGAACAAAAGATGCTATTAATAACTTAGCCCAAGCTAGCCCCGTTTGACATGACTTTTTTTCTAGTTTTGAAAACTAAAAAAAATAAACTCGTTTGGTAATCATTTTTTTTTTTACTTCAGTTTAAAAAATCAATTTTCAAATCAAGACTGTTTTTAAAAACTCCAAAAAAGAGTTTCGGTTTTCAGTTTTAATTTTTTTTTTTTAGACAACCACCACCACCGCCGGCCGCCACCCACCGTTGGCAACTGCCAGCCGCCACGCCCCACCACTGTCACTGCAGACCACCGTAAAAAAAAACTCAAAATAGAAACTGAGTTATCAAACACCGACTTGTTTTTGTAAAAAAAATAATAATAAACTGCTCTTTAGTTTTTTTTTTTTTTTTAAAATTTAAAACAAAAAAAATTGTTGTCAAACAAAGCCACGAGTCATAATTTTTTATGACATAGCAACATACCAAAATTTTCTAATTAAAAGAGATAGGTGCTAGATATTTTTAGCAGCAGTTTATCTTTTGATAACGTCTGAATGACTAGAAGAAGTTAAGTGTGTTGAACTTGTCCCGTTCATAAATTTTTTTATTTTTTTTTTTACAAAAAAGAATCTCAGAAGGCGTAACCACTTACACTGTTTTTTTATTTGTTCATTATTTTAGGCGCCAGATATTTTAAGCTACAGATTATTTTGTTCACTCCCACTTTCCTATCTTCTGGTTTCATCTCCCAGACTCCCACTGCCCTATCCGGCCATGACTGTGAATCCCACTGAAAATGCAAGCGTATAACACAAACCCACGCATCCCACTCGATCTTTAGATTTCTTAATTAGATTATCTTTAGATTTCTTAATCAGATCACCCATCACTAAATATATGTGACCAGCAATGCTTCTTTCTGTCATGATTCTTTATTTGAACTTCTTTACCTTTTTTATTTGGAGCAGTAACTTGGAAACTAAGTAGGCATGTTAGGTCGGGCAATTGAAAGACAGTGATGTGAACCATGACGAGAAATATGAAGTGAATGAGTGGCGAAAGGTAGTGATCTTACCTAGGGGAAATATGGTGAGAGTCAAGGGAACCGTGAGCATAACTTTCCTCCCGTACCGGTCCGATAGGTATCCGATCAGAGGCATCGTCACTAGCGACCCCAATCCGATGATCTGCATCAGTTATTCGGCCAATCGTGCTTAGAGATATGAGTGCGATACGTGTAATAGTATAGACAGCATTGGCATTACGTAAATTCGTTACGTAAATTCAGTATTCCACTATTTTTACTTTTTTTGGAAAAGACTCGAGAGTCGTATAACATACTACAAAAAATCTCTAAACTTTCGGCCGAAAAACAAAGAAAATAGGCAATATTGATTCCCCGAGACAAACAAAACCTATAACGAGCAATATTATAGTTAACTTATACGGCTCCTAGAATGCTTTGTGAGCACATCATGTGTCAATTCTCATTGAAAGTGTCAATTCTCATTGAAAATTAGATCAGAATCTCCACTTATCCTTAACAGTGCAGGCTTCTCTTTTCTCAAGGAGTTGCATGCACGTAAGCATAAAGGATATCCACACTCTTCGTGACTTCTTATCTCACATTGGACACAATATACTAGCGATGATGTATGTTTATTCAGAGAGAAGTATGGTAAAAAGTGTAAATCTTTATCAGGTACTAAGAAAGTGATATCTCATCTAAAAAAAGTTGCCCCTCCTGAAATCATATATGAGATGTAAATCCAAACGGGTTCGATTTCGATTGTTGACATAGATAAGCGTTAAAAGTAAAAGTAAAAGTTTGAAAAACAGTGAGCGTGCAGATGAGATGAAAAATGTATTGTAACGCGTCAAATCAATTTACGAGTTAAACTATAGCAACTAAATTAAAAAGCCCATTTAGTTCGTTGCGACCAAAGTAACACTTTATTTTTACTGACTAAGAGTTAGAAAAACATTAGACATGTGATTATGCTGACCCACTCAATTTTCTTGGAAGTTACAATAAAACCCTTCTTGCACTTGCATCCAATAAAACCCTTCTTGTAGGCCTTCGGAAGGTCCGGAGGAAAGTCAGAAATCCTTTTGTCTGGTGTCTCAGATCAGACACCCAAGTACCAACAACAACAGCAGCAGTAAAAGGCAAAATCTGAAACTCAGAAGGAAATTTCCTTTAGCTAATAAAGCAAGAGCTGTTCAACCGTATCCAGACTTATGGGAGCAAATATTTTGGGCTGCAGAACAGAAATTACTTGGTCTACTGCAGCTGGTATACCTTTGGCAACCGCATGGCATGAGTTTGCTTCATGTCACCATGGTTCTAAATGTATGATTTCTCTGCAAAAATGACGTCTTGACGCCAGAAATTGCTGGACATGTACCAGAAGGATGAATTCCGATGCTTTTCTTCAAGCAGGGACTCATTTTTTTCGCAGCAAAGGTCCAATATGATCTCCATTTATTCACATTCCTAAACTTCAGGGGCCTGATATCGATCATAGCTTTTTGTAGCAAAATCACTTAATAATTATCACCAAGGCCAAACCAAAACCACGATTGCGCATACATGGAAACACCATTAATGTGGTTCAAGCTCAGGGCTTATTTCCATCAATGTCGGGTGTAACGATGATCAGATTGTCGCCGTTCAGCTGTGTCTATTTTCCAGCTACATGAGCTAACCATAATATTTCAAGAAAACGGTATCTTTTAGTTTATCACCAGGACTCACGCAATTTATCATGTTTTATTACGGAAATCAAGTGTTGAATGCCTGCTAGCTAAATAAGAAAGCAGAGAAGAAAGAAACTTGGGCTTTGGGTACACTTAGGCAATTACTAAAACCATTAGCATTCATTTGATAATATAGCAATTACTAAAACCATAAGCATTCATTTGATAATGTAAGCTATGGCATACAATGACCTCAAATTTCACGTGGACAGAGAACCTGGGTGTGTGTATATATATATATATATATATATTAGCGTACCGCTTGTTGAACTCCGGTGAGGTATATGGCTAGCGAGCACTCGTCTTCTCCGGGGCAAATGGCGGACATGGTGACGTCGGTGATGGTCGGAACCACCATGAACGCGGAGAAATTGTGCAAGAAGACTGTCATGAAAAGGTGGCTCAGCCCCGACAGTTTTTCCATCTCGCTCACTCTCTCCCCTGGCAATTCTGGCAGCAGGCTTTCGCGAGAGAAAGAGGCAGAGAAGTAAAGCTAAGCCCACTATGACCAGCCTACAAGGGAATAACTTCAAAAGCACCAAAAGAAACTTAATTTAAAGCACAAACTTGTGCATGTCCCTTATTTATGTCTTCGTTTTGAGTGTGCTTTTGGACTTGCTGTCTATTGATCCTCCAAAATCTTAATTTTAAGGGTAAAAATCATGTCTTGCGCTGCTGTAACAGCTTTGATTGAAAGTATATTATCGGTGTTGCTAATTATTTTTTATGCAAAAAATAGAGGATTCTAGTCCCAATTTTAATCATGAAAAATCGCTAATATTCGGATATACCCAAAATTGTAAAACATGATAACATTGTTGGACCTATTTTCTAACGACTTAAGATTTTGATAAGGTCTTGCATTTAATTATTATTACTTGCATATTTGGTCCCCTTTCATAAAATTGCAATATGCATTATGTTTATTTGTGTATCTGGTGGCCGTGCATGAGAGTTTGTACGCGAGGGAGACTTAAACATAATAACATTGTTGAGCTCGATATTTAACGGTTTAAAATTTTAAAGTGACTGATAACTTAACAAAACTTGTGCTTTTCTTCTTAGTTTGGAGTTTAGCCGTCACGGCCACACACACTAGATGGATATGTATGTGTATTACTATTATTGGGTCATGTGTGACTCGGAGCCACATTAGTCAAGGAGTAACGAAGGAGCCACGGTGAAAGGAGGAGGCGTAGCTTAGCTTGTAAGTTGATGCAAAGCACACATGCGTTAATTTTGCTTCTGAACTGAGGGACCATTTTCCTGATTATAAAAGGGAAGCGTGTAGTGGGTTTTGTTACGCCTTTGAGGCGTACAAGTTTGAGCTTAGAAGCCAAGGGGATCCAAGCATCCATGTTGGGCTTCACCCCCTCTGCCCTTAAAGGAGTTGATGGTTTGCGCAAAAACACTTGAGCTTCAGTACTGGCCCGGTGGCCCCTCTCCTTCGAAATTAACCATTTTTTGGGTCGCTCTGCTACGGCCCAAGTAGAAACGGCCCAAATAGAAAAAGCCTATGTGCATTTGATTCTGTATGCATTGATATTGGTGATGGCAGGGTTGAATCCGTTGCTTAGGGCCGTTTGACATAATTTATTTTTGCTTTTTTTTTTTCAGTTTTAAAAATTGAGTTGAACGTTTCTACACATTTCATATTGGAAAAATTTTGGCTGTTATCCCGGTTGAAAGAATTTTTCTTCTACCTCCTATATAGCGACAATCAATAGTCGCTAAATGTTTTTAGTAATTTTTATTTAGTGATGCTAAAAAGTGTTGCTAAGAGTTGTCGTTGACAGTGTTAAAAGAAAAGCCACTAAAAACATTTAACGACTATTAATTATCACTATACACGGAATTAGAGCAAGATTTATACGATCCAAATAGGAGCCAAAGTTTATTTTTTTACAAATCTGTAAGTTACGAAAGCTATACGCTTGTGCTTGCTTTCTCATCCCTGAATGTCAATATGACAAGGCTTTTAAGGTAGCTATCAAGTTTCGCTTCCTGTTGTCACAAATTTTGCGCCCACCTTTAGGGAACTTGTGATAGTTTTTTTTTTTTTTTTTTTTAATTTTATGAAAAATCAATATAGGATACCTACCGCTTATAAGAGTATGAGATCCAAAGAATACCTTAATTTTTTAAATCCTGGAATAGCTTTACATGCCATGATAAAGCTAAATAACATAGGCGGCGATGAAAGTAGAACTCGAGAGCCAACAGAAATCACAGAAAGCACACCATCTACTAAAGAAAGACTCTGGAGCAGTTAGTCAAGCAAACATAGGTGCTAATTAACAAAGCAAACAACTAGCACTTTTTGAAGCAACAACATACGTTCTTGCTGCGAAAAAAAAAATCTAATCCAACAAAGTCTTATAGTAAATCTCTTGTTGCATGTAAGGAAAAGTAGCATTATTAGGGGGGGGGGAAGGGAGAATATTCTAGACGCATTATTCACAAGGAAGATAAAAATCTACACAAACGTACCTTGTGTGGATAATATGAGCCACACGACTGACGAGTGGATATGGTCACAGATCCCCCTGATTTTATTCCTCAGTCTACTCTTCATCTCCCAAGCTAGTTTCAATCCCTCTTCAGTCTTCACTTCTGCCTTCCCATCACTCTCTCTGTTAATGGCTACAATCAGAAACTTCTTGGCTAAACCCTCTCCAAATCTCACTTCCATCACCAAGATCACCCCTTTTCACCTCCATTCCTCCTCTCAACTTCTCTTCTTCCCTGCTAAACCTACACATCTAACTAGTACTACTTCTTCAAAACCCTTCGTTCCAAAGGCTACAGCTGCTTCAAAGGTCAAAAAGGTACAGCAAACCGATGAAAGAGTACAACAAGTCCACAGCATAGACGAATTCGACCAAGCCCTGCAAAAGGCCAAGGACAAGCTTGTGGTGGTGGAATACGCAGCCAGCCACAGCTCCCACAGCAAGAAAATCTACCCTTTCATGGTGGACCTGAGCCGCACCTGCAACGACGTCGACTTCTTGCTGGTTATGGGCGACGAATCGGAGAGCACAAAGCAGCTCTGTCGAAGGGAGAAAATCGAACAAGTCCCCCATTTCAGCTTCTACAAAAGCATGGTAAAGATCCACGAAGAAGAAGGGATTGGACCGGACGTGCTGAGAGGGGACGTGCTGTACTACGGCGACAACCATTCGGGCGTGGTGCAGCTGCACAGCAGGGAGGACGTGGAGGCGTTGATCGAGAGCAACAGGGCTGATCACAAGCTGATTGTGCTTGACGTGGGGCTGAAGCATTGTGGACCGTGCGTCAAGGTGTATCCGACGGTGCTGAAGCTGTCCAGGCAGATGGAGGACACGGTGGCGTTTGCCCGGATGAACGGCGACGAGAATGAGAGCTGCATGCAGTTCTTGAGGGACATGAACGTGATTGAAGTGCCCACTTTCTTGTTCATCAGAGACGGTGAGATCTGCGGAAGGTACGTGGGCTCTGGTAAAGGGGAGCTTATAGGGGAGATCCTTAGGTACCAAGGAGTTCGTGTGACATAATCCTAAACTACAAAATGCAGGATGAACAAACATATACTCCGTATTAAGTTTGATTTGGACCCCAAGTATTAAGAATTTAGATTATTGGGTCGAATGTAAAACATCATTGTTGCCCAAACATCATTGTTCGAAGATCAATAATATTCGCAGTGCACTTTAATTTGTACTGAACATTCTGATTTTCTTATAGATTTTTAAGTTTTTACACAAACCTTAAAGCACTCAATCTTAATTTTGATGGTAATAGCATAGTAATGTTATAGTGGCAAGCCATTTAGTGTGCTGTAAGCATATCCATGGTCATATGTTGTTATAAGGCTGTTAAAAAGGAATCCTAACTTTAGAGTAATAGAACCTACTGGACTGTCGAATCTGAGAAGTAAGAAACAAAGAAGTAGCGTTTGGTAATATTTAAGTTTTCAGTTTTGGAAGCCGGTGAAAAAATCGCGTTTGACACACAATTTTCGTTTTTTTTTTCTTCTTCAGTTTTTAAAATTAGTTTTTAAAACATGACTGTTTTTTAAAACTTCTATTTTGGATTTTCAGTTTTTGTTTTGAGACCGTTGTTGCCGCCATTGCTGCCCCAACCAACCCCACCCACCCCCCCCCCCCCCCCCCCGCGGTCGCCACCGCCTCCACCACAAAACAAAAAAAAAATTTGCGTAATCGAACACTCAAAATAAAAAATGACTAATGAAACACCATTTTGTTTTTGTAAAAAATAAAAATTAAACTGATTTTTATTTTTATTTTTTTGAGAATTAAAAATTAAAACAGTAAGTAATTTCAAACATATCCTAAATTTAGGCTACTACTACAATTATCGCTATTAGCTGCCTTTGTAAAACATCATTAAAGGACTAAAACGTGTCAAATAAGTATTATCTACGTTTGTGCACATTTAGAGGTGGGTTGGCATAGCGGCCGTTGTAAACATAGAACGACAGACTTTAAAAACGTCACAAAAGTTAACAGCATACAATTTGATGTTTCTTTTTTGCTGAAGAATTATGCCGTTTGTTGTAGATGTAAAAACGTGGCATAGACATACGTCGTAAATGTAAAGCGCACACAAAAACCTCGTCATCTAGTCGCCTACAAAAACAACTGATAAGAGGGCGCTCCCGAACGCCCTGACTTGGATGCAATTGTTAGTGCAGGAAAAAAGTGGCACTTGCAAACGCTGTTAAAATTCAGGTTGTGCAAAGATGGTGTTTTTTGCTCCAATAGCTGTTAACGCCATGTTTTAGTTATACAAAATGCCATAATAAAAATGCATCATTTTTTGGTATAGCCAAGAGAGCCCAAGAACATTGGGCAAAAACAAAGCCGCTTTTTTGACAAGCTAGGTTGGTGATTCCTACCAATGGTCAGCCGTACCATGATGCACGAAATTCATTCACGCTGATATACGATGAAATAAAAGATCATTGCATTTCGGGTATGTTTGAAATTACTTTCAGTTTTGATTATCTGTTTTTTTTTTAAATCCAAAATTAGTTTAAATTTTATTTTTTACAAAAACAAATGGTTATTTAATTACCCAGCTTTTATTTTGAGTTTTTTCTTTAAGTGTTTGATTAACCAGTTTTATTTTGATTTTTTTCTTTGGTGGTGGGGCGTGGCGGTGGCCGACTCCGGGCAGTTGGGGGTGGGGGGTTCTCACAATAAAAATCAAAACTGAAAACTCCAAAATGAGTGTTTTAAAAAACAGTCATGTTTTCAAAACTGGTTTTCAAAACCGAAGGAAAAAAAAAACAAAAATTATGTGTCAAACGCGTTTTTTTCCTCCAGTTTACAAAACTGGAGAAAAAACTGAAAATGAAATGATTTTCAAACATGACCTAAGTTGGTGCAATATTCATCCAAAGTCACGCACGTACTCTACGTGAACATCCAAATGTGTGTCAATTAGACACGCACCATAACCATCCCTAAATTACATTCACCAAGTCTTAATTTTCATAAGTTCCATTCCAAAAAAATCCAAATCCTAAAATGGAATCAACGTAATTACATAATCCTTTACGAAGCTCCAGCCTTCAATACTCTATTCTGCTCCTTCAACGTATGGCACTATTTCACCATCCATCAAGAACCTACAAAGAATATAGCAAGTGGATGTCCGTATGTGTGCACCATTTAGCTTGTATCGATAACCTGATCAGTGTGGGGGTGTGTACATCTGCACTTGTGTGTTCATGTTTTGTGTTGTGAAGAGAAGACATGTGAAAGGTGACTGCAAAGAGAGTGATATTTTATTTACAAAAACTATTAGAAAGTAAGACTTGCAAACATATATCAACAACTCGGCATTTCAAAGCATCGTCATTAATTACATTAAACCAAACTCACAAGCTAACTACAAGAAATGTCATCCTCGACCTTCAGCATATACCACTCTATTATTCGCACCACTTTGTTTACTACGCCTGGCTTTCCGCATTTGCTTATTTCTTTTTACGTTTGACTCAAACTATTCATGGATAAACAACCAAATATCGATACCATTCCTTGACGACAAGAAGACAATGGCTTGGATTGAGACTGTGTTTCCTTTTCTTAACTTCCCGAGTTCAAGACTTTCTCGAATGAACAAAAGTATTGTGTGAAAATTTTTGATTAGTGTCAAAAAAGTTTGAATCCCAACACCTGGGAGATGGTTTTATCAAAGATATCAGTAAGCTGCTTCACCCCTATATGCTTGCCCTGTTGATCAGCGGGCCTAGTCTTTCAGCCTTGCTTAAAATTGGGCCGGTATTAAGGTGGCCAAAATTTGCGTTGGGTTACATGAATTTTCTTGCTTGAATTCGGGCTCCATCGATAACTTGTCAGAAAGAGTTATGAGACATTACTCTTGATGGTGGTTGTCTCCTTAGTATTGTTGGTCCTTTTATGTTTCTTAAATCTTATCTCAAGTCCTTTGACGAACAATAAATATACACGGGGACCATGGTTGCTACCTGACTTTCATAATTAGGATCTTCTATGAGCCCTGAAAATGCACCCACTAGCATTTCCATCAAATTGTTGCTTGTAAGGTGTTTCAAAGGAAAAATTGGTGATGATCGAGTAGAGGAGATGAAATGGCATTGATGACAACAATAACTACAAGTATATAGTATCGTAGTAGAGTTACATCAACAAAGCGAATTGTGGTGAAGCAGTGAAGGTGGTAGGTTAGCGGCGGTGGTGATAAGCGATATAAAAGCACATCCTTGACAACAAGCATGAGAGCTAATCATTTTTCATGATTTTTTCAGAATTCACCGTATCAGCAAGATAAAGAAAATCTTGTCCTACAAAGGAGGTGCTCGAAACTCAGGCTTTGTTTGACAATACTTTTTTTTTTCAGTTTCCAAAAAAATAAAATTAAAGAGCAGTTTAAATTTTTTTTTTTTACAAAAACAAGTGGGTGTTTGATAACTCAATTTTTTTTTGACTTTTTGACTTTTTTTTTTTGCCGTAGTGGGGCGTGGCGGTGGCTACCAGCGGTGGTCGCTGGCCGCAGATAGTTGTCGCCGGAGGTTGCGGCAGCCGGCGGTGGGAGAGTGGTGGTGGTGGTGGTCTCAAAAAAAAAACTGGTTTTGGAGTTTTTTTTTCTTCTTCAGTTTAAAAATTGATTTTTTAAACTGAAGAAGAAAAAAAAGAAAAATGATTACAAAACGCAACTTTTTTTTTTTTCAGTTTCCAAAACTGAAAAAAAAAAACAAAGAGTGTCAAACAGGGCCTCAGTCTCTCAATTGATTCCCGTTTGAAAAAAGGGTAAGCGCTGTTGGGCAACTCATGTAGTGGACAACGTCCATTTTCGAACTGAGAAATTGACTGGCCTTAAAATGTACCAAGTACTAGTCAAACATGGGACGTTTCAATTTGCGGTTCATCCAATGCCTCTATACAATATATTGAAAAGTAAATACAACCGATGAATGCACTTTACTTTCGGTCACGTAAGATTTTAAGTTTTTCTATTAATTTCTTAAATATTTTCATAAGAAATCAACTTAAGTCACAAAAATGAAGCTGAGGCGACTAAAACCGAGGTTAATAATCATTTTCATAACTTGCCTCTAAAAGATAAAGAAGTACGAGAACATTTGGAACTAAGTTTTACGGCTTACCATGTATATGAGTAAATGTGATGATCCGGTCCACGGTCCCATCACGAGAAGACCTTAAATAAGTGCTTAAAAATTCATTGACAAGATTTTAAAAGGCTAAGTTTATCTCTCAATTCGGATGTGAATAAGATCCAACTCAACTTTATATTACACATAATCCAGGACCTCCATAATACTGATGAGAATCTTTATTCACCTTGATACGCAGCAAGTGTGAGATATTATAGTAACTATTACATGGTAACGGATGCCGACTACTTAAGACTATTGGATTAAGGACGGCGGATGCGATAAGATGAAAGGATAAAAGACGTGAGAAATTATTACACGACATATTTAATGGTCCTACGTTATTGTAATAACTGATCTCAAAATCGTACAATATTTTCTACCATCCATCGTACGTAGCTAGGCAGAGTTGGATGCATTTGCCATGCGATTCAGCCGCAGTGAGACACAGTAGATATATAAAAGGTTTATGGACAGAAAGAAGTGGGAGACGGAGACGTATAACCTGAATTGGTTGTATGAATATGAGAGACAAAAACTAAGGTGTACCTTCATGGTAGTTGGAAACTTTCAATGATGGCAGCTGTCCCTAACAGCGACTGCAATTTTGGGCCTCTGCAAGATGAGACCCCATTGCCTTTATTTTAGAGCAATATACGTGTCTAAAAATAAAGGCCAAGACAATTATGCAGCAAACAAAGGGACAAGAAAGGAACTGTAGGTGAAGTTTCTAGTTGGGAATATGCATAATTAGGTGCTCCAACCTTCTCAATCAATACTCAAGCCAAATTACAACTTTACTTGCGTAAACAAAAACCTGCACGCCATACTTGATTTGTTCCAATGGCTTTCGATTGCCTGTGGCACCAAAACCTTTCATCAAATCGTAGATGTGAAAATAAAAAAACAAAAAATCATGCTGGAATACACGTACGTAACCGCCTCAAGCGTGCGTAAAGAGTGCTCTTTTGACCCCGACCGACATGTCTTTGCACTATTTTGGCACGTGTGTGGCCGGCCGATCATGTCTTTCAAGCCACATGCTGCTTTCTATCATACCGCTTTAACTTGAACACAGATTTCGCCAAAAAGATAATGTTGAATGGCATTTGATATTGATTTTTGCAAGAATGACCGGACACCCAAAATTTCATTTACAATGGCAGCTTTTTTGCATATACACCTGATTAATAGCTTCATAGCAGGAAACTGTCTAAACAGTTGAAAAAATCTATAGATCAACAGAACCATAAAACCAAAAAGAAAAAGGAGAAAACTCTAGAAAGCAAATTTGATCAGACCATGGTATGCAATTGAAGAGGCTTAGGTTGAGCCATGGTTCTTCTCTTCCATAGATTGATTTCTTTCCTTGGCTCCAAAGCCACCGCCTTGTGACCTCCTCCAGCCGTTAAAGGTGCAGAAAATGGAATGATGGGCTCTTCGTATTCACCATCATCACTGCTCCCTCCTCTTTCTTCATCAGAAAAGAACTCTCTCGGATCCGGTGCAATCTGTGCCGTCCAATCAAAGTTCGCAAACACATCACGCCCGCTCGCGAACCTATTCATCTGGCTCAGACTCGGCGCCCTATCCGGTAGCGGAGGCTTAAGATCATGAGCCGACGAGTCGGACTTCCTCCCACCAGCCGGCTTCGAGCTTTTAAAAATACTCCGTATACCAGATTTCTTCTTGTTCTTCCGCTCAGGGGAAGAAGCCACCGGCTTGACCGTTTCCGGCTTTCTTCTCGGCTCTGGTAGAGCTGGACCCGGATCCGGGTAGTGAGTAAAGTTTCTTGGCAGGGTAACGTTCTTTTGCATCTTCTTCTTGTGCTTGATCTGGCCCATGCACGAAATCTTCGGCGAAGTGGGCTCTTGAGCTATGAAGGTCGAGTTCCTGGGCTTCCGGCGGGCTTCAGCCGGAATCAAGGATATGATCGGACCGGAGAATCCTTTCCCGAAGTGGGATTTGCCTAACTTCGCATTCTCTGATCTCTTTTCCCTGCTCGGACTGAAAGGAGGGTTTTGAAAAGAAACGGCTGAAGTTGCTTTTGGTAGAAACTTTAGAAACTTGCTCTTTGTCGTCTTGGCTGGTTTCTCCATTGCCAACCTCTGTGATCTTCTTCTTCCGATCTTTACCTCTCGCTGTGTTTATATATGGTGTGTGATGTGTGTGAATTGTGTGTGTAAAGACGATCAGAACAAGGACACGGACCCTGTCAAGTGGTTTTGGTCAAAGTGGGGGTTACGACTGAGCAAACCATCTTTGGCTACGGCCCGCATTAAATATAGTACAGCTTGTGCATGGCTTGCTGCATGACTACGTCATTTGTTTGCTTTTGTACACTATAATCAAAATAAATTTGTATTCAAAGTCCAAAACTCCGGGCTAAATCAACTGCTTATTTCAGGGGAAATGTTAGTTTAGTATTATTATTTAATTAAATTAAACTCTTTGTCACTCGTGTTATCCCATTGTCGGATTGTGTGTTCTTTTTTACCAAGCAGGGTAGGCGAAAAAGAGCGGTTTTTACTGTTTTAGGAAGACCAACGTGAACACGTATCACCTGTTACTTTTTTTTTTTTTTCAGTTAAGAATTTTATATAATGGATGAAAATGTCCACCTAAAATTTATGAAATTACTTAAAAGAGAATGTCATTTTACTTTTTATCATTTTATGATGAATTTTACTTTTTATAGTTGGAGCCTCACTTTCAACAATAAAGGTCTTAAAAGTGCCTAAATATAGCTACGTTAAGAATAAAAACTTTTCACAAGGCTTTAAAAGTGTCTTTAATTTAACCAGTTTAGTGACAAAAGTAAAACTCAAATAACAAATTTAGAGTTCAAATACCAATATTAGTTTCCAAGTTTTATATATGCTTAGTGCTCAGTGGCCACCTTACATAATATTTTCTGGCTCCGCAGCCGAGCGAGATTCAAACTTAGCAAACGTAAATTTGACAGACGTTTTTTTCAACAAGTACAGTTAACTTCAACGCTCCAATTTTACTTCAACGCTCCAATGCGACGTCCAATGATAACAGTTAACATTTGACTGCATTAGAGGATAAACATGTGACAAGTACATTATGACGAGGATTGACTTTCTACCTAATTCATTTTATCACATGTGTTTAAGACCTGGGGATTTTGAAAACACGAAAATTACGACTTGTTGGCGATTTTTGGAAAGTCTAATTAAACTAGTATCTTGACAACGATTTGGGAAAAATCCTCCCAACTTTCCAACTTTGTCATTTCATTTTTGTTGTCTTCTGCCAAAAGGCTTTTCCTTTATTTTTCTTTTTGGAATTTACTTAAACCCATGCAAAGCCTACACTTGACTTATTAATATATAAATATTAGTTTGGGGGCGGCAATTTTCCGTATCAAGTATTTTTTAAGACGAGGAGGTTATACTGTCGCGTGGTAGATCGGTAGATTGGTCGTACTATATTAATTTGGATGAATAGCGAACTTTTTTTTATAAGATGAAAATTATGTGCTAATTCTCATAATTTATTAAATTAACCGATCAACTTACATTGTTTCCGACTATTATTGCACTCCTTTAATAACATAATATGTCCATGAAATTATGTATTTTATTCTTGTTTCCCACTACCCAAGTACTCTATTTTTTTTTTTTTTTTCCAGGGTATTTTCTCCCCTTACCTTCTTTCCCATTACGTATGGTTCAGATGGTTAACTTCTGTCTGTAATTCCAAGTGTTAACTTGGATCTTTTTTTTGTCTTTGATTTCAAGTGATTCCATATCAGTTTCAAGATCTATTCTATTGCCTTCTAACCTAATTGGGACTGAAATTCTGAGATATTGGTTAAAAAGCTATTTAATCTCAACTTGGGTAAGTGGACAATTTTTAAGCTTCAGTTTAAATGGTCTTTAATTACATTTGATATGGTTCTCATGTGCAATCCCTTTTATCTGTTCCAAGATGGATAATGGATTTCTTGCATTTTACTTCTTCAACTTTATTTTCTTCTTCATTGAACTATAGGACTTAAACCACTTGATTTTCATCTAAAAATGTTTCACTCCTAAGTTAAGAGTGTTGGAATGATGAGAGGCAGGGTATGTGAGAGTGGAAGCAAAGGGGGAATTGACTTAAACCATATTATTTGTAGGAACCAGATTATTTTGTCTTACAACAAAACCTTCGGGTGTCTCAATATCCACCCCACTCGCAGGGCTTCCTACATGTACGGTTGGCTTTGAAACATCGTACGGGAAAGAGTTTTCGAGCAAGATTACGCAAATTAGCCGTTGTTGTCACTTCCTATCGCATCTGGCTTGAAAGAAATAACATGTTTAAGAATATTCAAAAATATACTGAAGATGCGTTGAAGGATGTGAGCTTCTATCGAGCCGGAAGAAATCTCCAAGAAATCATATAATTGGACTCCGCTGTATGAATTGGAACCTCGCTAAGTTAGTATTATCTTAGTAATATAGTTTCATATATGCTTGGGGAATGCCCCTTGTAAGCTGTATTATTTTTGCGTCTTGCGCGACTTATTTATTTATTAGAGGGATGAAACAGTCCACTATATTTGATGGGCTGGGTTCAAGAAAAGTCCAGCTAAGTTTGACTGCACTAGTCAAATTAGTATGGTGGAATATGCTTAGAGTTCTCTGAAAATGTCTGCAAATGAAAACTCAGGAGGAGCGCAACAAATGGAAGACATTGGGAATTTGTTGATAACGTGCACCCTTTTCATAATTGTGCCGGCTAAGAGAGAGATAAAAAAGCTTTGGCTATTACCGGGATTAAAGAAATATTTTTCCTACTTTTCATATAGCGGTAATTACTGATCGTTAAATGTTTCTAATGACTTTTATTTATTAACACAAAAAATATACTATTAAGAATAGTCTGTTGACAAAAAAACCACTAAAAATATATAGCGACTATTAATTACGAGGTTAAAGAAAGATTTCTTAATTGGAAAAAGATTCCTACAATCTGGATAGCAGCCAAAATTTGTTCGGAAAAAGAAACGGAAACAAGAGAGAAGTTGACATGGAGTAATGGACAGAGGGATGGGACTGGGGAGATCGGTTCCAAACAGGAGAATGGGGAAAGGTTGTGGCGGACTCATCTGGTGTTAACGCCTGGGGTATACATTGCATAACTAGTACCGACCACCCATGAAGGGGAGATGAAGAGTTTCCATCTCTGTTCAACATTCAGCCATGGGCAACATGTGCATGTAGTCTTGCAAAAAAGCAATGGTAGCCATGGATGTTACAGGGTAAGCCTTCCGGTTGGAACCTGTGAATAAAGAAACGATTCACATTACGATTACCCATTCCTCGTGATGGCAAAGTTCCAACCCATATTCGATGCTTGAACTTATTTCATATCATAACATTTCTTTACGGAAATGTCTATTTTTCACGCTGTTATTCCTTAATGTACAATTTAGAGACAAAAATGTTTGATATTTAAGTATAGAACTAGATACCCCGTTTTTAAACCTTTTTTCTCAGCTTGCTTGCCTTGTAACTTCAAAAACTATCATTGATTTTTTTTTTTTTTTTGGCAATGAATAGAACTGCAATTTTATGTCCCGCTAGCATGAGGTCTGAAACCACAAATCTTGAAGTTATCCCTCAAAATTTGGCTGCTATCCCGGTTGGAGAAATCTTCCTCCTACCCCCTATATAGCGACAATCAATCGTCTCTAAATTAAATGTTTCTAGTGACACTTATTTAGTGACGCTAAAAAAGTGCTGTTAATAATTCTCGCTGAAAGTGTTAGAAAAAAAATCACTAAAAATATTTAGCGACTATTAATTGTCACTAGGAGCCAAAATTTGTTCTTTCTATAGCTCCTTAGGGTTACTGTCATTTGGGTTATTACATCATTTTAGTTAGAAATTATGGTCAATGGACAATGGAGATAGAAACAATGAACAGTTGTTCAATATGTGATAGGAAGTGCCATTGAATTTTTGCTAGGGACAAAAACTCCGCCAACATAAATTATAAAGCAACCGAGTTTCAGAAACGTGCAGTTATTAATTTAGAAGAGAAGGGGGGCAAAAATGCAATAAAACAAAGTCTAAGCGACAAGACAATATCCTAAGCCAAACATTTTGCCGTCTATGGTGTGGTGCACCGTCTACCGCCATCTTCTCATGCCGTGTCCGGTCCTGTGCTCACTCGTCAACCATTTTGAGATCCAATTCATCACATGGTGGTACTGACTCACTATTCCAAATACAGCTAGTTGGCCTGTTAGCAGAGCTCGCAAAGAACTTGAAAAGCAGTTGAAAGAGAGGCAAGATCTCCTGCTTAACTTCATGAAGTAATCAATCCCTAAAAAGAACAGAGGCTGAAGAAGATGATATCCCACTTCAACCGTAGGCATTATGAACTGGTTTTCGAGAGTAGAAAGCCAAAGTTCCAAATGTACAACCAAACTAGAACAAAAGGGAATGGAGGACAATTATATGTACATTTCGACAGGAAGTTGCCTCCAACAAGATGCCATGACAAGAAACTAACACAGATGTAAAACACTGCAACAAACTGGGATTTGATGGAAGATGAACTCGTGCAACGTACAGCCCCAAATAAATTAGGAGTTTGAAACGAAGTTTGGAGTTTAACCTTAGCATCCCGAATGCAAATAGGTACGATCGGGTACAACGTGAAATTATTATGCGTACATCCAAACAACTACACGCGCCATCACTCAAGATAACTGCACAGCACCTAGACAGGGGACGGTGATCATCCAGGCTTCTAACAGCATGCAAAGTCAATTACACGCGCCATTTTTTATCCATGGCAAGTCCTCCTGGGTGAATTTTCCCAGTTCAATTCTCCCCAATTAGAATTCACTTCAATCTTGCTACTTGGTTCCATTGTCCTTGTTGCTCATCTGGGGAGTATACTGGCTAGTAGATGATGGTGAATATCCAGGTGCACTTGGCGAGTACCCAGCACTTGGACTGGAACAACGCAAACAAGAAATTAGTAAGTCATGACTTCATTTCAAATGTGTTAAATTAATCAAGAAACACCAGTAGAAAGTACGTTAACCACAAACTAAAAACTAAAGAATCCTGCTGGAGAAATTTCACCTACCTGTATTGAGGTGAACTGGGGCTGTAGTCTGGGCTCACACCGGAATTATAAGGACTGCAAAACATAAGCATATGAAAGAAGGCCAATCATTACTGATGCAACTAGGAAAGGCAAAAACTGAAACAGGTGTCCAGCTTTTTTAAACCACACTGTAGATTTATTTAGAAAGCTTCTCAAGAAATATTTACCTGCTGGGACTATATGTTGGACTAGAAGGGGAGTAAGATGGAGATGCCGGTGAAAAAGACGGCAATGTTGGGCTGAAAAATTTAACATCCAAAAGTTAGTCCTGCTGACTTTTCAAAACACAAAAGTGAAAATGTACATAATAGACACAGGACCGTGATCAAAATCTGCAAACTTAGCTGTGGTTAATTTTGCATTAGTAATACGACGCTGCATAAAGCCCAGCAAACTTGACAAACCATTCCAAGGCAGAAAAAGATAGTCATTTACCTGTAATTAGGAGATGTAGGACTGTACGGACTTGAGGGCGACAGTCTTGGGCTGCTAGGTGAATACGCCAGGGACGGGCTGTATTTTGCCGAGGAAGGATTATAGCTCGGAGATGTAGGGCTGTAGCTCGGGGAAGTTGGACTATAGCTTGGGGAAGTCGGACTATAGCCAGGAGAGGTTGGGCTATAGGCAGGGGAGGTAGGGCTGTATGATGGAGAAGTTGGACTGTAAGAAGGTGATGTTGGGCTGTAAGAGGGTGATGTTGGGCTGTAGGACGGTGATGTTGGGCTGTAAGACGGTGAGGTTGGACTGTAGGATGGTGAAGTGGGACTATATGCAGGAGAAGTGGGACTGTACGCCGGAGAAGTGGGGCTGTAACTTGGAGAAGTGGGGCTGTAACTGGGAGATGTAGGGCTGTAGCTTGGAGAGGTAGGGCTATAGCTGGGGGATGTTGGACTGTAGCTGGGTGAGGTGGGGGAGTATGACGGGCTTGTAGGGGAATATGTAGGGCTTGTTGGACTATAACCCGGAGAGCTTGGACTATATGTCGGGGAAGTTGGACTGTAACCAGGTGATGTGGGGCTGTATCCAGGTGACGTTGGGCTATAACCAGGAGAAGTGGGGCTATATCCAGGAGATGAGGGACTGTATCCTGGAGAAGAGGGGCTGTATCCTGGGGAAGACGTGGGAGAGAAGCCCATACCACCAACATATGGAGAAAATTGTGCATCTGTAATGGGTGATAACCGAAGATTTGGACTGAGCAGATAGTTTGGTGACATCATGCCATCATGATAAGGAGTACCCGAGATTGGAGAACGGGCAGGCGTCATGCCAAAATCCAGACCTTCCATGTAGCTAGGAAGTTGGATGTCAATAGCTTGCTGCAGCATCTGCTCATTTAGATACAGAGCACAATCTCCCGTACCAATGGGAGCAAGCTGACCCAACATGATGTTCTCGGTAACACCCCGCAGGTAATCCGTCTCAGCATACACAGCAGCATCAAGGAGAATATCCACTGTTTCCTCAAATGAGCATCTCATCATTGGACCCGTGTCATTCCGATTTATGCCATGTCGAGTGATGGCCATCAAGTGACCGCGATATGTCATTGTGTCGCACAATATAGCCAGGTGCCTATAGTTAACATATGAGCCATCAAAAGATATGACCACTCGCAGCTCATCCAGCAAAGACCGACGAACAGCTTCAATTCCAATAACTTCAATCACTTCAATCAAGTGATTGCTAGTCGTCCTTCTAGCATCAACATCTTCATGACACATAACCGCCAAGAGATTCACACCTTCAGTATCAAGCATCCACTCATTCTCAGGTTTAAATCCTTCATTCTCATCAAATTTGTTGACTTTACCCGATTTAATGAACACTTTGTTAATGTCAGGGATGCCACGCAGGGCCATCTCTGTAAGCATATTACTTTCAATCTTCTTGAGAAAGACATCGTCTTCCGCAGATTCATCTTGCAACTCTCCTTTAGGAGCCTCGTCATTCATTATTCTGATACGCAGAATCAACTTATCAGCATTATCATCACAGAATATACACGTTAAATCATCATCAAACTCGAGATTGATCTTTTCAGCAATATCGGCCATGTTTAACTTCTTATCAACCATCATCTCCCGATTCAACTCTATACGAAGCAGCCAGGGAGAGATTTTCTCCGGGTCAATTTCTTCATCCGGCATTTCATAATAGGACTTGACAAAGTCAACATCCTCTTCTATAAGAGTGCTCATGGGATCTGGATCGTACCATACTTCAGTAGCTTGTGTTACACTGCGTAAAGTGGTGTACTCCAGAGCGCATTGGACAGTCTTGGCCCTTTCTTTAGTCTTGCTGACTTCGGGATTCAGGTAGACAGACAGAGAAGGGGTTTTTATTTTTTTGGCAACATTAATGATTTCCCTCAACCTAGGAACCCCAAGAGTGACGTTCTTGGCACTAACACCAGCATAGTGGAAGGTATTGAGGGTCATTTGCGTGGCAGGCTCACCAATGGACTGAGCAGCTACACATCCAATCATCTCTCCGGGAGCTACAAGCGACTGTAGGAAACGTGATTCTATCTCACCAATAACCCAGTCAAATGCCTCACGAGTAAGCCTGTACTCATTCAACACCCTCTTACTTGCAAACGTGCTGCGAAGAAGAATGTTGAAAAAGAGTGTAGCATTCTTCTGAGCTTCCATGCTCATCGCATCATCACCAGGGACAACCTTCAGCCTCTCCTGAAGCTTATCAACAGCTTCCACAATCTCCATCGGATGCATATCAGAAGGTCTTCTCAAGTCAACCTTAAATGTCTTCTGTGCATTCCAGATAAGCCTCTTGAGATTCACAGGCATAGGCCAAGAATTATCACCAGTGGTAGCAATCTCCGTCCCCAGCTGGAATCGATCTGCTTCAAGTTTCTGGACTTCTGCATCAAACACATTGCGGAACTCCCGAATTGTTTTCAGATCCTCAACATGTTCTGGCAACATGTAGTTTGGGTTCCACTTCTCATCATCAAGCTCATACCTGAACACCTTGTTAAACTCGGCCTTCTTCATTTTAAGAGCATCAAGCTTCTGTGACTCAATCCAAACAGCATCCATGCCATCTTCTCCATAAAGGAACTGGATAACATCTCCCAGCGAGTTCCTGACAGTGCCATCATATTTGACCATAATATCTTCCATAGCTTTTACAAGTCGCCTCTGGATATAGCCAGTCTCAGATGTTTTGACTGCTGTATCAATCAAACCTTCTCTACCACCCATAGCATGAAAAAAGAACTCTTGAGGGGTCAATCCTCGAAGATAAGAATTCTCCACAAAACCACGACTTTCTGGTCCATTGTCATCCTTGGTGAAATGGGGAAGAGTACGATCTATGAATCCATAAGGAATTCTCTTACCCTCAACATTCTGCTGCCCCACACAAGCAGTCATTTGCGATATGTTGATGAAACTTCCTTTCGAGCCTGCCGTGACCATAGCCTTGAGATTATTACTTTCTGATAAACTTTTCTGGGCACTACTTCCAGCATCATCACGCGCCTTGTTCAACACCTGAAGAGTGAGCATGTCAGAATATTCAGCACGATGTAGTATGACATACCAAAGAAGATAAAAAGTTGCATTCTCGTACCTGATTCACTCTGTTCTCAAATGATTCCATCATAGTTCGGCCAGGCTCCGCCTCCAACTTCTTATCTTGTGCATCCTTAATAAGGTCTTTCACCTCATTCTTGGCCTTAGAAATTGTATCATTAATTTTTTCCATAGTTGCAGCATCGGCAATTGTGTCTCCAATCCCAATGCTGAAACCATTCTGCAGAAGCCAATAATTAACAAGCCACTGGGTATGGCCCAAAAATTTTCGAGCAGCATCAGGGCCAACCTCCTCCCTGTCCCAAAAAAATGTACATGATGGCAATGAGTATAACAATATCAGAACAAAACTATGCAAGGAGCAACCTCTAACCATATTTTCAACAAACATACCAGATTACATGAATAAGACTTCCTGTTGATGTGCCAAGGGTTTTCTTACACAGTGTTCCAGTTATAACTTCTCCCTTTTCTATTCGAACTTGGGTGTCTCCAGGTGTAATATTTCCACTTTCAGTTTCTGCATGCCATGCTGAAGTTCGTATGAGATTGATCTGTTTTGGAATAATAAGATTAAACACCTGTTTTCCCGTCCAAAGAGGTCTAGGCTTCAAAATTGCAGGCGCCGGTATTTTCCCATCGAAATCCTCCCACCACATCAAAATATTCATGAATACATCCTTTAAAGGAAAACAGTGATTAGACTTGCCGCAAAAAGAGGAGATCATCCATGCAGGAACAAACTAGATAAGAGTACCAAATTAACAGGAATACCTTCTCGATAAAAGTATCTCTCTTAGTAATCTTTCGGCAACCTAATAGTGTATCCTGCACAATACCCATAACTGGCCGATTTGCTTGGGGTGACACAATGCATTTAGGTACCATCATCAATTCCAGAACTTCTGCTCTGGTTTCAAATGATTGAGGGACATGCATGTTCATTTCATCTCCATCAAAATCAGCATTATATGGAGAAGTGACAGACAAGTTCAAGCGGAAGGTTGAGTATGGCATGATTTTTATTCTGTGGCCCATGATAGACATCTTATGCAGACTTGGTTGTCGGTTAAAGAGGACAAAGTCTCCATCATTTAAATGTCGCTCTACCTGCAAAAAAGATGAAGCATATTCAAGGTGAAACTGTATAAAGATTGCTCAACTGCGAAAGGAAGCAAAACAAAAAGAAAAGAAGATGATGATTGCCTTGTATCCGAGTTCCAGATGATGATCACTGCTTTTCTTCAAGTAACGAAGATCAAGCCTCTGGCCATCTTCCCTAATGATGTACTTGGCTCCAGTTTTACCAGGGGGGGGATGAGGACCATATTCAACGAGCTCCTTCAACCTAGCCAAAACAAGAAACAGCTCTTTCACAACCTATTTCACATCTAACTAAGAGTAAAGCCAATGGGAGAGGATAAAAGAACTGAAACCTTTCAATGTTATAAGGAGTGACAGTTTCTGGATATGTTAGATTCAAAGCAATACTCCAAGGTACTCCCAGTTGGTCAATATTAATAGTTGGATCTGGTGTGATGACTGTCCGTGCTGAGAAATCCACACGCTTTCCCATCAAGTTACCTCTGATGCGACCCTCTTTAGCCTTAAGTCTACTGCAAATTGATTTGATAGGGCGCCCAGACCGCTGCGTAGCCTGGATTTAATTAAAAGTAATATCAAGTGAGACCATACACAGTTACCAATATGTGACTAAAGATGTGAAGTTGTGGGCATACCCTTGGCTGACCAGGAAGCTCATTGTCAAAATAAGTAGCTACATGGAACTGCAATAACTGTGCAAATTCAGATATTATGTGTGCAGGAGCTCCATTCCTCTCCTGTTTCCTGAGGTTCTCGTTATGTCTAATGATCATTGCCAACTGGTGAGTTAAATCGTCCTGTTTCAAACCCAAAGACACAGAATCTGCAATGTAAGTACTATGCCAACAACGCAGAAAACCAATTCCATTTTAAAATTTAAACCACAGGTAATCTAGTCATACATTTTTAATTTCCAACATGGCAAGGCTCACAACTCACTAAATGACATGCAGATTTTGTTCATATGGAAAAGGTTCCATTAATATTATCCTTAGCTAGATTGAAACGGAGTAATGCAATCCAAAAAAGCATCACAAGAGCAGGATGACTGCCATATTCCACGATTATGAGCACTTGTAAAAGAGTTCAATAAATAAAAACACTTGCCTCACTCCGTGCAGAAGTATCCATCATCACAGAAGGTCGAACTGGCGGAGGAGGGATCGGTAAGACCTGCAGGATCATCCAATCAGGGCGGGCATACTTGGGATTCAAACCCAACAAGGTGCAGTCTTCATCGCTTATCCGCTTCAGAACATTTAGTACCTGGAAAAGAAGGGATCAGAGAACTTTGCTTTTGACAATATTTTATGACTTATGCTAGAAACATGGATATTTCACATTAAAAATTAACGAGATACAACAGTTCAGACGAACTAACCCTTTCCGCAGAAAGCTGTTGTTTTCTTTCCACAGGCTCGGGAAGCTGTTCAGGGTCATCATTTTTCTTCTTCTGAATCTTGTATTCAGCAATAATTTTCATACCGTCAATAGTAAGCTTTGGCTGCTGGGCACCACAACCCCCTCGACTCTTTTTAACTGGCTCATCAGTATCTTGACCTTGGGACTCAATATCATCACCACCTTCACATTTCGTTTTGCTCTTGGAGGCATCCAAAATCTTCTTGAGTCTATTTTTTGGATTTCTAATCTTCTGAGCTTGCTTAAATTTGTGATCATCCTACAAAAACCCAAATAGACTTCAATATAATGAACAGAGAAATGGCGAAAGTATGTTTGGTCCCATCAAACCAAGGAATTCACTTTCAAGAAGAAAATCTCATTTAACAGGCTTTTTATGGACATGAAAAGCACCACCCTGACAAAATGGAAGTGCAACGAGCTGACCGATTTTAAAGAATTCAAATGAAAACAAAAGAAAAGCCATTCAAGTTGCCATGACAAAAACTCGGGACATACTAAATGAAGAAGAGAATGATGGGATTCCATATGATTGGACCAAATGGACTACATCTATTTGGGAACAACTTCTGATAACAAATCAGGAAACCCTGTCTTTGTCCATGCACCTCGCGAACAAGCCAATAGTTACCAAAATTGATTTAGTGAGACTCGTAAACAAAACCAAAAGTATTAGATCACCAAAGTTTCTCATTCTCGTGTCATTTTATCCATCACGACATCTGGAGCATGCTAAAGCAACAAAAGCAAAAGACACGGCATAACATTATGATCAACACTTCTATTCATTGCTTTGTAGGCCATTCTGCTGAAGTAAGCAGTGACAATTAGTTCATACACCCGTTGCTACATTAATCAAAATGATCATACGAGTTTAGTAAAAATATAAAGAGTATCTAAATCAATTTATTTCGTTACAGACTGCCTTATTTAAGTTGTTTGACACCAACATCAGACAGTGTTTACGCTCCAGATATGATTAAAAAGTACCTCATCAGAGAGTATTTTGGAGCAATTAAAGCAAACGCAACGCATAATACTGAGAACGGTCTTCAAAAACCCGATGTGGAACATAGGCTTGGCCAGCTCGAGGTGCCCAAAATGGCCCGGGCACTCAGCCATGTTGGCCATACAAGTCTCGCACTTGAGCTTCCGGTCGATGGTGCCCAACCGCGGGTCACTCAGTCCGTTTGGCTTCGGCTTCCCGCGCTCCGTCGTCTCGCCGTGCTCAATGTGCACCACAGACATTTGCCTCTGCACAAAAATCAACCAAACGCTCAAAAAACATCGCAAAATTCTGGCTACAACGTTTAGTACTGCGTAAGCATTGAATTAAACTCAAACAGCAATCATAAATTAAATAAGTATCGTTTGGGACTAGGGTAGGATAGTCAATGTTTACACGTACTAAATCGATCATCACAAAGTCACACAAAAAAAAAAATTTTGAAACGGAGGGAGAAGAATATAAGAAATTTCAGTTTAAAGGCGTAAAAGGAGGAGATAGTGGTGAGGGGGGATTACGATTTCATCGGGGCTGAGTATGCCGAACTGGACCATAAGGACTTTGGCGACTTCGGCCGGGGAGTACGGAAATCGCATGTCCATGATTGGACGAACAAAAAGGGTACAATCTAGGGTTTTGAGAAAATGAAGTTTTGATCTCAATTGGAGAGTAAAGTTTGAGTCTTTTTCCTTTTCTTGATCTGGGTTATGGGATTTTCGAAGGTGCCGTTACTTTTGCGGGGAAATTTTGATTTTTGAGAGACTAGAGAGAGGAGCTATGCGCTCTCTCCAGACGAATAGAGGCCGAGTGTTTGCGAAACTGAGGATGGGGGGCTTTGAGGGGTATTTATAGCGGTAATGCGGCCTTCACCCTACTGTCAGCCGCCCTTCGTTTTGGCATGTGCCAAACACGTGCCGTAGAGGTGGTAATTTTGGTGTTTGGGCTTGATAGAGACACAAGAAACTCCCGGTTAGCCCTACACATTCTGTTCATATTACTGGTACGGAGTTCGTGTGTTGCACGTGAATGTGGTTAAGAGTCACTTTTGAGGTGATATTATTAAATATTTTGAGAATCGATAGTGTAATTTAATTATGTGTTTAGTTCTTTTATAACTTATTTTAGAAATATATTTTACGTTCGTAATTGTGATCGGTTCAATGTTTGAAGATCTTACATGCTGGATTAAAGACATGTTTGATGCTGCTGCTGAAAAGAAGAGCAAATGGAAAAATTATAAGAATCAGTCTACGTCCTTGTTTTTATAATCTGTTTAATTGGTTTATGGTGTACACTTAAAGATTTGTAATTTTTATTACTTTATTCATTGAAAATAAGAATTCCATTCAATAATAAATAAATAAGAAAGAATAGCTCTGAACTGAAAAAATAACTTAAAGGTTTGACCAATTGAATAGTGATACAAGTTTCATTGTGGTTTCACATGGCAACGAAATGAATGTGTTATACAAAATATGATGTTTTTGGTACGCCTAGTGACACTACGTGAAAGCAATAAAACCATGCTTGAGCAAAAACATCTGACACAAGCATTCAGTAAATAGAATCAAACATATTTGTATTTGCTTTCCTAAAAAAAGGAGTTTAGACATGCCTAAGTAATAAAATTGTGATGTAAACTTCAGCCCAACTTGAACTTATATAAAACTTATGTGAATTCGACAAAATATGTAAAACCAACTACACAATATACAAACCGTATTCAAATACAGGTTTTTTGCCATTCAATTGCAGGTAGCATGTGATCATATATGGTTTTTATAATGTGGCACAAAATATAATTGTTGCAACTTGTCCAGGAATTACATAATATGCCAAAATTCCTATTAACATTAAGAGTTTCACACTAAACAAATTGCTACAAAGTCTTAGCAATTGAACAGTGATGCATATTTCACTGTAGCTTCACATGCCGAGAAAAATGAGACGTTATATAAAATGTGGTGATTTTGGTAACCAAATGACATACACAATAACAATTGAACCATGCTTGAGCAAAAACATCTGGCACAGTCATTCAGTAAATTAACTTGGCACAGTTCATTCAATTTCAAGTATATTCTTTTACAGAAGATTGCAGCATTTAAAGGAGTGTACTCATTGGTCTTGAAATTACTCTTTTCAAGTTTCTTCTCTTTGATTAAAGTTGTTTGATTTTTTTAAAAAAATCAAACATGTTAAATAAGTGTTTTAAAATGTGAAAACTAAACATGTAGGTAGTTATTTACTATTTAATGTTTTTGTTTTGTGTCATTTTTTAAAAATTTCTCACGGTACCAAGTGTCATCATTTTAGGTAGTTAATTATGTAACACAGAAAATGTGTTACAGTAAATCATGTTTCCCTTAATAAGTAGTGTAGATAGATATATTAGAACAAAGAATGACATTAAAAGTATCGTTAAATTTTTTATAAATATAAGTAGATTGTCAATAATAAAGTAATATGATTATTAGTTTTCAAAAAAAAATTTGACAATTGACTTGTTGTTTTAATTAATGTCGTTAACAAGAATGACGTGCATCGGCCGAAGTGAAGACGATTATCTGTCCTAACAAATTTAAAACATTGGATTGCGAATAGAGTGTCTCATTATGCTCGGAGGGGTGGCTGATATGTAATTTTAGACACCCACCCAATTTAGTTGACCCTTTTAAAAGGATGCTTTCTTTATATCAGCCTATTATCTTATCCCTCGGTAAGGAGAGAAAAAAGAGGTAGTTCTCTGGATTGAATTAATCACCCTAGGGTGATGCTTGAAACCTTTGAGCAACCGTGACAACACGATGGTTTCAATGGTAATAACATTAACTCACTTCCAACTCATATCCTCAACGATTTGTGATCCACCGTGAATTCTAGTGGCAACCGACAGCTGTTGTAGATCCGCCAAGGTTCAATTGGTACGTAGATCCTTAAATTCTCCAATTGCATCCTTGTTTGATATCTTATATTTTTCAAATGTTTAGTCTTTATGTGGTTGTGTGAGACGTATATAGCCAGCTCTAAGTAAATCTCCCAATGTTAACGCAAATTTTTAACTTTCCACATTAAAACATCTAAAGGCTCTTAATTACCTTAATATGGCTGATAAAGTCATCAACGTTTATCAGTTTTGCCCAAAATGCTGCCCTTTTTCTTGCTGAAAATGGACACTCAACGAGACCATTTCCTTTAGCCACGGTGCTACAAGCCTTCAGCTCTGCCTTGGCATAAGTGTTACAGAAGGATAGTTTAAGCATAACAGATATTGCAAGATAGTTCCCCAAACTGTAAGCTGTGAAGATTGTGTGAGAAAAAACAATGGCAGATAAAGTGCAGGAGAAAATAGAGCCAATTAGGAGGACCGAAATTTAGCATGGCTCCGAAAATCACGTATATGTCCACTGAGTGAGTAAAACTTAGGAAGTACTGACACCTCGTATGGGGTGATGTATGGTGTCCGATATCTATCGACATCTTAAGACACGTGTCTTTTTTTAATTTTTTTTTTAGAATACCACCTGTTACGACACGAAAGACTTCCTAAGTCGACTGTGCGGCACTTAACTAAATCAAGCCCCCACATGCACACCGAGTTAGCCTATCCCTCGACCTAGGCAATCTTAAGAGCAAGTGAACGAAGGATAACAAGAGTTTGGGAAAATGATATTCACTATATTGTTTGGAAAATGTCACAATGATCACTCTATGCTTTGGCCAAGTGAGGTATTAGCTATTTATACTACTCTACTTCCTCAATGGACGGTAGGGATACATTTAATCATACGGTTTACATTTCGTCTTTAAAACTATATACGATTGTACCTAGATATTTATAAGTCTTCCTATCTTTTTAGAGTTCTCTTTTAAGTCTCTAGAATTATATTTTATGTACAAGAAGCATGTGTAGAGAGTTAGTGAACATTCTGGTGACCTTACCCATTCATCGCCTTGTAAGTGGCGAAGTGCCCTCGTAATTGTTCGTCTCCTATACTTCATGACACCTCGTGAAAAAGCCTCGAAACGTACGAAGTCAAAGTACAAATTTTCAAACTTATACGGGGGGTTTGTGTGTAATAATTGACAATTTTGGACCTCTCTTAGAAATAAACTTTAAGGAAGCCTTAATTAGATCGACCCATTACCGCTGTCTTCTGAGTCGTCTTCTTGCGGCTTGAAGAGAAGAGAACGAAGCAGACGACCACCCAAACTGCTCGCCTTCGTATCTCGCCGCCGTCGCCGGATTCCAGCAACAGGTACCTTCGTGTTTCTCTCTCATCTATTTCTTTTTTCCTTCTTTACTGAGTTTTCCTTCTTTCCCTCTCATCTCTCTCTCGTTTCGGTACATTCGAAGATGACACTATTGATGTAGATTGAGCCATGGTCGAAGGAAATATATAATATTTATGTGACTTTGTAAGAGTTAAGTAGTGAAGTAATTTCTTATGACTTTGCAAGAGTTCCCTGTTTCTGTTTCTGTTTGAGCGGTGAAGAAGAGGGCGCTTTCCCTGTTTTGTTTCCTGTTTGCATGATTTAGTAAGAGTTGAGTACTGAAGTACTTTTTTATGTTGTGTACCCTGTCTTTTTGTACTATATTGCATTTAAATTTAAGTATAACTTTTATTTGAGTTGCTTGTTCTGTGGTTATTGATTATTGTTTACTATTTTAGATGTAGAATGTATTTGGTATTTAATGACTATATATACATAATAAAAATATATAAAAAAGTTCAGCGGTGTCCAAAATCTGGATTTTTGGAAATTGCGGTGCCCGGACAGTGTCGGATGCGGTGTCTGTGCTACTTAGAGTAAAACACGTGCAAGCAAATGTACGCTCAGGTTGATACCAATCTCCAAGCCCCTATGTATACAATCTGGGGCGGAATGTTCAATGCAGTAGAGAGAGAGAGAGAGAGAGAGAGAGAGAGAGAGAGAGAGTTAGGGAGTTTTACATGTATTCAAAAACTCAAGGGGTCATATTGCCCCCTTATCTTTCGCGTAGCTCTGCCCGTGACCTGCCTCATCCCATCCCCACGAGAGACTGCTGATGACAGGCAGATATATAAGAAATTGATATATTAGGCATCCAAACTGTGTCTGAAGTATCGAGTCTTGACAATGTGTCTTGTACAACTTGGCAGCATGAGCAACTTGGAAACTACATTTGGAAAGCGACAGCACAATGGAGCCATTTGACATTTGATTATCGATAATTTCACATTTGATGAATGCGTGGTAGCTTTGTCCAATACAAAGGAGTATCATGGGACACATATTCAGCTGATCCTTGTCCAAGTAGTATCCCTGTTGGTATGGATTTCTAGTAACTCCACTCATGATGTTATTTCAGAACCTTTAGTTATGCAGGTTGTAAATCTTTTCATTTATTTGGTATGATGTTATAAGAAGCTCTTTTCTACCAGTTCTCAAACCCACTTCTTTCAAATCCTTGAAACGAAAGACAGCCTAAATGTCATTTGCTGGGATCTCTATTCCCAACATTTATTTAAAGGATCTGGTATAGTTAGTCTTGGCTACCACCCGTTCAGACTAGTTTGGTTATACATCTAGGCTCTGGGGAATGTCATAGTTGATATTATAGTGATGAAAGAGGATGCGTTATCTATCTTCCTGGGCTAAAGGGCAGGCTACTCGTGACATTTGTCAGCTATGCTGTTTCATATTTTTGTAGTTCTATCTCAGAATTCTGAAACCATGAAAGAGTTATGTTTTACAACTTGGTCTTCGTTTCCTTAAGAAGATTAAGTAAAAGTGCTTTGTTACTGTTTTCAATGATCAAAGTACGCTTGTTTCCAGACTTATCTAGATGTCTTGGACAGATTAAAGGTGAAGGAAACAATACGTTTATTAGCCCTCTGAATGAGCACAGTCGTGGTTTGGCGGAAACAACGAATATGGGGTACAATTGTGGTAAGATATGGAGAGGGAGTGGAGTGAGTAGATGTAAGCATGCGCAAGCTGAGGCCTTACTGAATTCCACGAGCCAAATATGTGCAGCCAGCTGAGCAGAGAGAGAGAGAGAGATTGTCAAGCCATCAACAGGAGATAGTGTGAGAAACAATAGAATTTAGAAGAGGAGGATAGAGAAGAATAAAGGAGATGGAGAATTGGAAGAGGAACAAGAAAGAGGATAATATCTGCAGCGAAGGAGAAAAAAGAGGCATCAATTACCATCCCAAATGCTGGATGGTATAAAAGTATGATTGAGGAGACTCTTGGAGACCCTCAAGTCGTAGTCCTTGATGATGT
Source organism: Escallonia rubra (assembly GCA_033065855.1). Lineage (NCBI taxonomy): Eukaryota > Viridiplantae > Streptophyta > Magnoliopsida > Escalloniales > Escalloniaceae > Escallonia > Escallonia rubra. The sequence continues at coordinate 129,402 of JAVXUO010002269.1, forward strand.
AAATGTGGGTTTGCTGCATGACATGGTTTACTTTCAGCGACCCTTAAATCATAGTGCTTCATAGTGGTGCAGCATGAGATTTGACTACTTAAGCGAAATAAAAGGTGTGGACAACTTGGCATCATAGGATAAAGCAGACTGACCAGAAAGGCTGATACTTTAGTGATTTACGTTTTAATAAGCACATTGGAAAATGCAGTACACTTCAATTCCAATACTTTGGAGTTGGTGATCCAGAAATTATCTCCTGTATAGTTCTTCAAATATGCTTCTTTTGTTGAAAAAATACTGATTCTATATAATCTGGAAATCTAGTGATGAAGTTTTCTAGAAAAGGACTTACAATAGTCCACAGTTACCATACGCTAAACTTGTAATATGCTCGTTCAATGTGGTTCCCCAAAATTATATTTCAAAAATTAGAGTGAGGACTTTGACATCTTTTTAGTCTTATGGTTAGAAGTAGTTCCATTCCATTTGATCTCTGTGATCTGTATAAGCCTGCCCCAGTATACTGCATTTTACAGTATGTAGGTGCCACATTAGTATTCCCATCCACTTATCCGAAGAGTCCTTGTTCAAGGTAACCTTTGACGTAGTAAATGAAGAAAAACAGAAAAACTAAAAGAGAAACATAAGTTAAGCAGAGTACATTTGACTCTCCTTTCACCTCAACAGCACGAGTTTGATCTCAAGCGAGCTGTTATACTGGTTATGACTCAGTTCTCAATGAGTCCATTCCAGCTGGAGTGTTATGGATTTATAAGCCCTCTATTCAACCTGAGTAACTTCGGTATTCCTTCATTGCCTAATCTGCTCAACAACATGGTAAGTCCTAAATGACATCAAACATAGTTGCTATTTCTTGCCATGGTCTTCTCAATGTAAAACCCCTGCATGAAAGTTCGCATATTATTTGCTTTTCATTTTGGTACTGAATTGCCTAGTTGTCAAGCTTCTGTGAATCCCCTTTCTTATGTTGGAAATCACCCACATCGACCGTCCACACCAATCGTGCGTTAGCCCCGCTTATCCCTCGGGTCATTTGTTGGAATGAATATGTAAAATGAACCGCTAGTGGCTCTTTTTCGTTTTTGATGTATTGCTCATTGCAACTCTTTCGGAGCAATCTTTTGGCATTTATGCATTGACAATTTGAAGAATCAGAGAAGCTTGATTCAGAATTTATAAGCTTAAATTTACAATGCCAGCCATAATCTGATTGTTCACATGTGAAGGTGTTCTGATGTGGACTATGTTGATTTTTGAAGAGAATCAGTTATGGTTCTCTCCTTAGATTTGCAGAGTTTCATCGTCCGTGCTCGAGTGCTGAAGCTGTACAGACAAGCTTTAAGAATTACTAGAAGAGCGCCCGTTGATAGTAGAGGTGAAGTTTCTAATTTTAGCTAAATTTGTTCTAGATTTGCGGTTATAAAGTGAACAGGTGAAAATTCTTTTTTGCAAGTCTAACGCCCTTGTATCTATTGTGTCGGATCTTACAGCTGAATTGAGACGTATGATCAGACAAGAGATGGAAAGTAACCGGAATTGCAGCGACAAACAGAGGATTCGTTTCTTGATGAGCGAAGCATTAGAGAGATTGAAACGTTTGGATGAGATGCTTGATATGCAAGGTCATTGAGAACATTGCAAGACTCTTATCTTGCTGAATACTGTTACAAACACTTTATCAATGTTCCATCAACAATGCTTCTCGAAACATGTTTGTAAAGTGATCTACTTAGGTATTGCAATTGCAGCGGATAACAGTAAAGTAAGATAGGATGGATCTTTGTTGATTCGCAGCCTCGGGTAGCCGAAAAACCAAGGTTTAGAAACTCCAATCTGGACAATGGATAGCAGTTTCTTTACAAATATCATTGGGTCAATTGGTTAGTTTATCTTGCCTATGTATACATACTTTGGAGTTTAGTCCTAATCTTCTAATGCTCTGGGTCTTTTAGCAGGTAAGTGCCCGTTGCCTTCAAATTGTCTTGCAAGTTCCATTCATTTCGATTGTAGGCATTCCTTTTAGAATTGATAACCACACTTCACTTTTCACTTTTTATCATGTACACTCCACTTTGGCCTAAAGATGACTTTGAATGACACTTTTTAATGTCGTAATGACAATTTTGGGGTGCAAGTGACAAATTGTGAGGCGTGATATCAATTCCCTTTTTCTCTTTCGTGCAAAAATTATAGAGCAAATCAGTAATCGACAAACGAAGACGACCGAATCAGTCAACATGGGGGGGTTTTCCCACAGAACCAGCAAAATGTCCATGAAAACAAGGGTAGAGCAAATCAGTAATCGACACACGAAGTCGATTGAACCACCCAACATGGGGTGGTTCTCTTACAAAACCAGCAAAATGTCCATGAAAGTAAGGGGATGACGTTAGTTAACAAAACAATCCTGCCAGTAGCTTACATAATTAGCCAGTTTCAAGTGTCACCTCGCATTTTTTGGAAATCATCAAAATAAGCTTAAGAACATGGGGAGTGGGGGTGTATATGGAGAATAACAACCGAAGTCAGCATCCACTTCTATTTTAAATTTCATGATAATTATTGACTTTGAGTTGGAGCAAATCATAAGGGCATCCACAAGAGCAGTGCAGAAAACTGCAGCTATGCCAACAAGGCCAGGAACGTCGATCACACAACCATTTGTCTTGAGTTACCACGTGAAGCGTAAAGGAAAATTCAATGACAATAGGGAAACTCATCACTAGTTTCTCTTCGCTTCCTTGATTTCATTTCGGCATTTTAGGCTGATACTCGCCTTTTTTAGGTTTCAGGATGCTCATTAGTAATTCCTCACCATGAAAATAGCAGATACAGAAGATCAAAAAACTTGGCCATTTGGCAAAGATTCCTAGAGGAATAATATAACTAAGACATGAGGTTATCGATTTTGCAAGGCCAATCATACGTACATATAATTGGCTGATTATCTAGCTCTTGCCTGCTGCTGCAATTCAAACGAAGATATCCTCTGAAACGTAGGGGTTTCTGAAGTTGCTGATAGACATGTTCCCCATGTAGATTGTTACCCTTTTATAGATAAGTAACAAATTTAGCTACTAAGAAAAACAAGAAATCCCAAAGAGTATCCAAGGATAATGATGCCACAAGGAACAGAATGCTTACAAACGCAGTAGAAGCTACAAAATATGGCCAAAGGTAAAGAATAGAAATCTATTTCAAAACTGGCTCGCAGAAATCATGAGTACATGATGGAACTCAAGCAATGACAAGCAATTAAGAATAAAAGCCTCTTACTCGGGCTTTGCCTATGCAGAAAGGGTTAAGCTCACTCTACAAGGGGCGAGTGACAAATCCCCTGTCCACCATCTTCTCTACCAATTCCTCGTGCTTCTTAATCTGCTCCGCCTTCCTCAACTCCCGCAAAACCATTTCGTAAAGTTGCTGAGTTGGTTTCAAGCACTTCTCCTCAAGCATCTCTTTGAAGAACCTGTAAGCATTGTTCCAATGTCCCATCCCGCAGTACAATGAGATTATAATCTTATAAGTATTAAGATTAGCCTCAATCCCACTCTCATCCATTTCTTTCTTAAGCTTGATAACCATGTCAGCAGATTTCGATTCAGCAAACATCTGCATCAATACATTGTATGTGACAGTGTTGGGCTTGCATTTCAATTCCTTCATCTTCGCAAACAACCTGTGAGCGGCATTAACATCCCGCAACTTCACAATACACCTGAAAATCGAGTTAAAACTAGAAGCATTTGGCTCACACCCTCTCTTAACCATCGCATTAACCACCTTAATCGCCTCCTCGCGATTCTCATCCCTACAATGCGCCTCAATAATAAAATTATACGTGATCGTGTCAGGCTCGCAAGAAAGCTGCTTCATCTGGTTGTATACCTGCAGAACCTTCTCAGTCCGCCCAGCCTTTGCATGCACCCTCATCAGATTATTAAAGGTAACAGAATTCGGCTGACAACCAACATCAATCATCTCCGCGAAAACATCATGCGCACGCGTGATCTGCCCGCATCTACACAACGCATCAATCACAATGCTGTAAGTATACACGTTAGGCTGCAACCCAGCCGTCTTCATTTCCCCAAACACCCTCTCCGCCTCTTCAATGTTACCCGACCTGCACCAGCCGTGGACCAAGTTAGTATACACAACCACATCAGGTTTAAACTTCTCTTTCAAGCTATCGAAAAACGCCTGCGCTTCAGCTGCCCTTCTTTTCTTACACAGTATACTAACCACGACCAGAAACGCGTAGTCATCGGGCTTGCAGTTATAATCCTCCATTCGGTTAAACGTATGAATGGCCTCAGCAGCCAATCCGGCACGCACGTACCGACGAATTAGATTGGCAAACGTGTAAATCGAAATGTCTACACGTCGTGCTTTCATCGAATCGATTAAATGCCAAGCTACGTCGAATTGGCGTACCTTCCCTGCCAGGTCGATCATTTCGTTGTACGCTCGCGTCAAATCGCCGGTAAAGTCGTCGCGACTGGTGGCCCAATTGAAGAAGGCCAGGGCTTGGGTGAAGGGTATGCCGTGGCGGACCTCGCCGCATATTTCGACCACGCGGCGGAGGACGGCGGGCGAGAGGGACTCAACGGTGGCGACCCTGGAGAAGTCGAGGGAGAGCGACGAGACGGTGACGTCAGCGGCTGGGTTAGGGTTGTAGGCAGGGTTTTTGCGGTGGTGATCTTTGATCAGGGAGTGGAGTCTTTCTGAAACTAGGGCTTCTGATGGCGAGAGCTGGGTGTCTTCGACGGCGTCGAGCTGAGGGTCGACCTGTACGGCCGAAGTGGAAAATAAGAAATAGGGTTTAAGGCTGCGCTTGGAGAAGGAAAGGCCAAGGTGCAGCCTTGATTTGGTAATGGCCATGGCGGCTTCTGTTTCGACGAACAGAAGAGTGGGAAGTGATGATGAGTGAGAAGTGTCGAATACATAAACTCACCACAAGGGCTAAACGGCGTCGTTCTGTCAATTTTACTACCTCTTTTTTTTTTCCGGATGACGTGTCACCGAAAATCTTGGTTACTAAATATGTTTGGACTATGTCACCCTTCTTAGCCTTGGTTGTTCAGAATTAGGATTCATAGTTGTTCTTCTATATTCATGTGTCCCCGAAAATCTTGGTTACTAAATATGTTTGGATTGTGTCACCCTTCTTAGCCTTGGTTGTTTAAAAGTAGGATTCTTGGACGGGTAGTATAAAAAGATGTCAATAGTTGCTCTTTTATTGTTATATTCGCTAGTTAAAAGTTAACATTCTGATAATAATTTGGAAGGAAAGATGTTTGAAGAAGAGTCTCCGAAACTGATATCGTTGGAAGATATTTTACCGAAGACCAAGAGTGAGAGGAGGGAGTATGTCAAGAGGAGGTATGTCAAGATCAAGGAGCCTTTGTATAACAACGGAGCTAGGGTTTATTGGGAGTTGGAGCAACCCAAGAAAGAGCATGAGGATGCTGAGTTCTTTGAGTTCATTGAAGAAGAGTCTCCGAAACTGATATCGTTGGAAGATATTTTACCGAAGACCAAGAGTGAGAGGAGGGAGTATGTCAAGAGGAGGTATGTCAAGATCAAGGAGCCTTTGTATAACAACGGAGCTAGGGTTTATTGGGAGTTGGAGCAACCCAAGAAAGAGCATGAGGATGCTGAGTTCTTTGAGTTCATTGATAGACATATAGTTCAATTCCTTGTGCCGTGGACTGATAGGGTATTTGGAGCATTGTGTGGCTTTACCAAAAAGTGATGATTTTCGTAGTTGGTAGAAGAGAAAGTAATTTGTTCTTGGATATTTTGGTAAGAAGAAGTATAGCTTTTAGCCTTCGTTTGTTTTGTAGTTTTCTCAACTTTTTCTTTAAGTTTTAATCAGACGAGATTATATTCTTCAACATTCTTCAATTATTTGACAAGCACACTTAAAAGTTCGTTGTAAGAAGTAAGACCAAAGTATCGTAATTTAAATCTTTATTCGTGATCAGATAGTGCATCACAAAATAAGGTCATAATTTTTTGCCATGGTGTATAGACCATCGACGAGCAAAGTTTGCATGTCGCAAAATTTTCATTAACCGTGCAACTTCTAGTGGGAGCATGGCAGCAGGTGTGTTAGTATTAGTAATGATGATATCATGCAGGGAAAAAACAAGGGATTATCGGTTCTAAACATTAGTTTCATTAGGCATTCATATAGAGATAGTTGTGTCTCTAAACTAGACATGTACATGTAAGTTGCAAGTCCTTCAACAGTTTATATCATGTCAAGAACAAGTTGACACGACATAACACCTAAAACTTCATATCTAAAACTAGCCATATTTATTTGTCTGGTTTGTTGGTTCGTCCCATCCCGGGTACCTAAAACACAATGCGTAGAACTTATCTCTCCGGCTCTTCTTATCTATCAATTATCGGGAAAAATTCAGGATCATGTAACAACTGCTCTTCCACTACACTCTAACATATAACCTTGTATAAAAACAAACGAGACCTTCTATCTGGTTTATAAACGGCTCTACACGAAACTTAAGCATATAACCTTGTCGAGGAGAGACCTTCAATTTGGTCTAGCAAGTGTGTTTTTTCAATTATTTTGGAGTTTAATTACTTGTCTGTGCGTATCATAGCTAAAATAAAATACTAATAACCTGTCATGGTCCTCGTGGATATACTTGTAGCGACAAACTAAAATATAGATTTGAACATGAATAACGACGATGAGAAAACACAGGTCATAAGCTCTCTCCCCGTAGTACCTTCCTGAAATTGACCGAGAACGGCTCGAAGAAAGGGGAAGATGATGGCAAACGTCCAAAAATGTCGCCGCCTCGCAGTTCCGGCTAACCATCTCCGGTCCAACCCATTTATCCACCACCGCCGTAATCTCCACAACGGCCCTGATACCATAGAGGAGCTAATAGACCGCCACGTGACCAAAACCGACAAGAAAACCCACAACGACGACGAAAACGAGCTGTTGACACGGCAGCGGCTGACAAGCACGCGCCGCGAGGCGCTGAGTCTGTATCGGGACATTATCCGGGCCACGCGCTTCTTCATGTGGCCCGACGCGAAGGGCGTGCTGTGGCGCGACGTGCTGCGGGAGAACGCCCGAAAGGAGTTCGAGGAGGCCCGATTCGAGAAAGATCCGGAGATCATAACCCGGTTGCTCATTGGTGGACACGACGCCGTGCAGGCGGCGCTGGATAAAGCCGTGGAGAAGCAGCGGCAGCAGATTGAAAAGGAAAAAGCCGGTCAAGATCGTCGATAATAAAGCACGATCCAAGGTCGTGTTACTTTCCTGTTTAATTGGTGAAACGAGATAATTATTTACGCGTGTAGCCAATAAAGTTTCTTCGTGATTTTGCGAACTTTTGCATATATAGTGCCCTCTGTGTTTCATAAATTTTGCCTCCAGTGTTTTTTCAAGTTTTAGGATTGGAATTCAAGCATTTAAATGTTAAATTGGATTCAAAACGTAATGTTCGTCTCAAATAAGTAGTGTATGACAAGTCAAGCTAAGGAAGAAATGGGCAAAGTCATTGTTTACATGTTGAAATCCTATTCTAGGATTAAAAAAAGTCAAAGGGGACAAAAATTATGAAACAGAGGATATATAGCTATATATAGATACGCTGAAATGTTTTGCCTGCATTTAGGGGTAAGGGCTCCGTGAACCCTAACGAATGAGTTTTATAGTTTGTAAAGTCGTGAACAAATATAATTGTACACTGAACAGTGTATTTTGATTAGTCCTTCTCCTTGAAGTAATTCTATGAGAATTTGATTTGACGCTTTCGAAGTGTCATCGACTCATTCACGATGCATTTAGATGCATCATTTAGGGTTCCATTGTTGATTATTGGTGATGTGGTGCAGTTTAATGACTACCTTAAAATTCACATATATAGGTTCTGCTATGAGGTAGAGGTTGTAATTTTGTTGCCAATGGATGGGTCGAGATCGTTGCCTTCTTCATCCTGAATAATATTATATCATGTTTCTCTTTCTACCCTCCCCTTTTCAGCTTTGCTTCGTGTCTCTCCTTAGACATACACATATATGCTTATCTTATACGGAGTATATAATGAACAAACATGGGTTGTTTTTGCTTAGCTTGAGTGTCTTTTCTTCGCATAAACACTGTTTTGTAATATGAGGTTCTGGAAAGAATGTTTTAGCTTTGTTTGGGAGGTAGAGAACCATTAGTTTAAGCTCCTATGAGCTCCAACTGGTTTATGGGTTTGGCTCAGATAGAGTACCAATTGATGTGGTTTATTATTATCTTGGAAAAAGGGATGGAGCATACTGAAGCTGCAAAAAATAGGGAAAACTACTTATTACTTGTGACTAGTATCTTTGACATGCTCAGAGAAAGGAAGTTTTGCCTCTTTCATGGTGAACAGACTGTAACGCAGCCCATTCTTTTGGTTGATTCATTGCTGAAGTAGGCTTGCAGCCATTCGGCAAAGTGGTGATATATTGAACTTGAAAGAATCTCGGTGGAGTCTTTAATTTTGACTAGATTGAACGCTGGATATACTTTACTGAAAGGCAAATGTCTCTTGGTTTATGGAAAAGATATTTGATTGTCATCAATACGCTACAAGAACAGGGGAAATTAGCTGCCGCCACCAATGGTGGTCACTAAAGTAAGTTTAGCGACTGTTTTACGCATATTCTGGCGGGGTCAACACAATAGCTGGCGCGAAACTTAGCGACCTCTGTGGCAGTCTCTAAATTAGAGACTGCATTTAGTGACTAGTAATTTGCAGTCACTAAACTCAGCTACCGCAGTTGGCTACCACTGTGGCAGTCCCTAAATTTAGCGACCTAATCTTTTTTGCTTTGCCCTAATTTTGACTTCCCTTCTCAAAGAAACTCGTATCTTTTTCTCACTTTCCCCTCAACACATGTGCCGCTTCCCCCTCTCTCCCCCCTTCCCTATCACACCAACCACCTTAATCTGCCGCTGCTGCCAAGGGCCAGTGCCAAGCAGCTCACATAGCCCACGGCGCCGAGAAGCTCATGGTGCGACCAAGCGCCGCGCAGCCAACCACATGCCGCCCCTCTCCCCAACTCACGTAGGTGTTCCTCCTTTAGTTGGTAATGCTATTTTTCTTGTCTCTTTGGATCTGCAACTTATAGCTGTTTCTTTCAAATGTATTGCAACAAAGGCATTCCATCTTACCATTTTATGCGCTTTTGATAGTTTCAGTTGAATATCCTTGATGCATATTCTGGAAATAAAAATGGCACTGTATCTCTTGGATCTGCGATATTCTGCAATTTTCCGCCTCTCTTGGATCTGTAGTTGTACTTAGCTCTTGCATGTCTACTCATGTTTTCCCTGTTGCAGCAATAAGCATATAGTGAAAAATTTGTAGTTTGTTCTTTGCTTGCACTGTGATAGTTAATTTCCTTGATTTGATTTGGGTTTCTTGGATCTGCACTCTTTTTTCTGATATACCCCTTTCATTGCAAGCATAATGCTCCCTCCTCGCTTGGATTCCATACTTTGTCCCCATACAGTTAAAATGCTGTTTTCACCTTCTTCAACCAAACCTCCATGCCTACATGCTGATAACACAGTAATAAATGTTACGTCATCGGGCTTGAGACCACCTTCTGTCATGCTCTCAAACTCATCCAGTGCTCTAGTTGAAAGCCCATGTCTGGCATAACCTCCAATGGTAGTTGATTCTTCTCTTCCTTTCTCTCTTTCAGACTTGGAAAAAATAAGCGTGAATTACATTATATTACAGAACATGCATAACGTATTACTGGGAAAGGAGTCACATTTTTATAAAAAGGGATTTTATCCGTATTCGCTCTATGTTTTAAGCTCTCTCCTTGAAATTCTCACTTAGTATTTTATAATTATGGTCATTTTTTACTGAAAGGGATCGGCGGTGTTCATGTGGTTCACCGTCACTGTGTGTTTGAGATATTCTAGAATAGAAGCTCTTGTGCTCTCTCTCCCCTCTACAACCCTTTATTATTTTCATGTATGTTTTGAATACGAGTGTGTTGGTAGATATGCATTCATATTCGTGGTATCATATTCATATAACTAGTGAATTTGTTCGTGTGGTTTGATCAAATATACTGTCTCGCTTCCTAACATTATGTTTTCCTTTTTATTCAATCATCACTTGCCAATGTACACATATCTTTTCTATATTTATGTGGTTCGCTAAAAATAATGCGTCTTTGTAACTTTATATCTTTTGTCTTCTAGGTCTTGTAACGTTATATCTTTTCTATAGCTTTTGTTGAACGTGTGGACAGACTGCGTAGGACTCTTGGAAGACATGCTGATGAGTACAAATGAAGAATTTTTTGCGTCAGGTTTGTTATACAATTGTGTTTGATGCGTTGTTATTTTGAATAAGCACTCTAGTATTAATTAGTCTTTGGTTGTTCTCTTGGCATACTTGAACTCTAAAGAGTAACTGCTTCAAGTTGGCCTATGTCTTGTACAGTTTTGGAATAGTAGCTTGTTCTACTTTTAGAGAACAGAGAAGTGGATACATTGGCAATTTCTTTGAGTTGGTTCATTGTGTCCTGTTACTTGGTTCATACCGAGTTGTGTTGTTGCTGGATTAGATACATTGGCTATTTGTTTGAGTTTGTTTAATGGAATTTTTTTGGCTTCATGCAGAGCGGAATTGCTTCTAATGTTGGTGATTCCCAACATGGTTAGAAAGGTGTTGGACCTAGCGTGCCTTCAACAAGACGTGAAGAAAATGATATCCACGACGTTGATGGATATGTACGGTCTCAATAGTCGTTATGTTCTTGGTTGGTTTTAGTGTAGTTGTTTAACTCGTGAATTGTTTGACTCGTTTATTTAATTTTGGTTCAAGTCAATGTGTATATGATGGAGACTCGGAGCTTTTAATTATCACTTTAACATGATTGTTATCGAAATAATAAAAAAAAAAGTTGTGTAAAGTTTCATTTTATGAGTTTTGGAATGATTTATGTTATATATGGGATACAAATTTTATCAAATACAGGCGGGATACTGATTTTAGCAAATACAACAATTTTCTTGGTAACGAACAATTAGCGACAACTATAGTGTTCGCTCATTTAGTCAACGCGGTCGCTAATTAAAAAAAATATTAATTGCCAAAAAAAAAAATGGTGGCTAAACTAGTCAACGTGGTCGCTACATTTAGCGATCACGATATAATTGTGGTCGCTAACAGTTAACGACTCGGTCTACAGTGATCGCTTTAGTAACCATCATTTGCAATCGCTAAAGGCGATGAGTGACCGTCAAGGTGGGTTGACTGCCAAGGTGGGTTTAGCGACCGTGACCGGCGGTCTCTAAAGCCCATGTTTCTTGTAATGATATGTGGTGGTTTGAGCCGGGTGAATTGTACTCTTGCTGCAGTCGTAAATCTTCAAGAATCTAGGGCCGTGGATTTCACACATTGACCAATACAACTGTTGATATCTTGCTGTTCTGATTTTTAGTCTTGTGTTTGCGATTAGGATTGAGATAAGAGTTAGTTGCAGTTAAAAGGTACCTAACTTCCTAAAGGAGTTTTTGATGCATGCATCAGGGCATGCCTCATGTCAAGGTGTTATCGAATTCCCTCGAGGCATTCAACATAAGGGAAGTTTTTCAAGAAGCATATGCACCCCAGATGTGAAGTGTACGCCTTTGGCGCTTTTAATGCTTTTGGTTCCAACGTCTATGCATCGTTGATGCTGATTTATACTAATGAGAAAAAAGAAGGCACAAATATGCTGCATAAGCTTAGAAGTTTCCTTCCTAAACGATCTCAAGAATACACCTTTCTTATCGGCGTAGTGCTTACTTGAAGTTTCTGTAACCGCGTTTCAGTATCTCAGAACTCTGAGTTGACCAAAATTAGTACCTTGTGACAAAAGAAAAAGAGAAACACAGTAGTGTGACAAAAATATCCCAAGCTGAACTGGGCATGTCTTATCCAATGCAGGGATACAAATGTCATTTCGACTCTTCCAATTTAAGTCTTCTTCCTTCGGCTATGCAAAACAGTTCCCATGGCACTGATGAATTAGAATTTCCGAATCAACCGAGCCCTTCAACAACTAGGGCCTTCTTTCATCAGATCTTCAAGAAATTAGGGTTCCTCTGGACTCGACAGCTATGGCGAAAAGTCGCAACAGCTCCCGTCACCAGGGCAAGAGATCGTCGACGGTGGCGCTCGTACTGTCGATGCTTCTCATGCTTACGATAGTTCTTTTAATGCTTCTCGCTCTCGGAATCCTGTCCCTTCCGGTAGGCTCCGGCGACGATTCTTCGCCAATCGGCGATCGCATCACGTTCAGGCGAAAGGCTATTATTGTGTATGCTCTGCAGTTCTGTAGTTTTGTTCCATAGTTTGATCCGTTATTTCGAGCTATTACTTTTAATTTTGTATACCCTTTTTGTTACAATTGAGTAGGTGTAATTGACGGATTTTGGTGCAGAGGTGATGGTAACGGATTGGGGGAGAGAGGAGATCAGTGGACCGAGATTATCTCTTGGGAGCCCAGGGCTTTCGTTTATCACAATTTCTTGGTGAGTTCGTATTTTCTTTTATTTTCTAAAATGCATAATATTAATTAAGATATGATGTTGACTTGACGTTGATTGGAACATATTGGGCATTTGACTTTGTGATTTGATGATTAAGCTATTTGCCTTTGTTTTTATAGCTTGTGTATGTGTTGGTAATGTCGGACAGTTTTAGTGGTATATGGAGTAATCGGACAAGTCTTACTTCGTTCATCAATAGTAAACCACAAATGATGCAATTGTGGCGTATTTTCTATCATGGAACGTCATGCTCCAAACTCATTTGTAGCAAAAACCTACATTAGCAGCAAAACAGCCGCCTGTTAGCAACAGAGTAAGGTGGGGACAAGCTTATTAGTGTGAGGATAAATGTTCCTATACTAGTCATCATATTAATGTTGAATTAACTTAGAAGAGACTACAATTCTTTTCAGACAACATTTCATTTGGTGGCATAGTTTCTTCCCCACTTCAACCTCCACCCACTAGCGCTAACTTTGCCTTTAACCTAGTAATTTCTCCTGTATAAGCACTTTAATCTAAGCATGCACGTTGCAGCTTATATAGGATTCATCATATATTTTCTTTTTCTGTTATTGACTATTGGCAATGTTTAAAACAGTCCAAGGAAGAGTGCGAGTATTTGATAAATCTTGCAAAACCTCACATGGTAAAGTCAACGGTTGTTGATAGCAAAACCGGCCAGAGTAAAGATAGCAGGTTTGACTGCTGATTTTCCACGTGCTGCTTGGTTTTCACGCGGTAGGAATTAGTGATATAGTCATCTTACCCTGCAGGGTGCGTACAAGCTCTGGAATGTTTTTGAGGAGGGGTCGTGATAAAATGATCAGCGAAATAGAGAAAAGGATAGCAGACTTTACATTCATCCCTGTTGGTATGAAAATCCAGAGTTTCTATTTGAGCATTGAGATTTGTAGCAGAATTAAGTTATGCAACTTCCATTATCTATTTGGAATCTTTCCTGATGATTTTACTTGGGTATATAGAAGTGGAGTGGGCATTGAAGATAGAAAGAAAATATGCGATCGTAAGATGAAACTTAAAGGGTTAAAGATGGAAATTAGATTTTTGTGGTTGTAATTGTTAGTTTGACTAAAGCCAAGTCTCAGGGAATCCGACTCTTTCTGAAGGGGTTTAGTACATTAGAGCAAGTCCCATTGAACCCTGCCGATTCTTGTTCGGTACTCAAATGATACTAACAACTTGTTTTTCTCTTTTCGCCAAATTCTATTTAAGAAGGCTTCTGCTGAATTTAGATTGCAAAATAGGATTTCCTTTGAATTTAGAATTGGAGTTGGGGAGAATTTGATGGAATGTGTTCTAATATGTTGAAACCTCTATAAAGAGGGCCGAATCTGATGGGACTTGGCTTTAGTTAAACTATTAAAGATATGATTTCCATTTTATCCCTCCATTTCCTGTTTGCAATGCTGCCTCTTTTAAATCATCAATGTGTATCACCTCTACTCTCTTTCTCTTCCGGCCGTCCTCTCCTTCTGTGTTCTTATTCTCATCATCTCAACAACTGTCAATGAGTAAATCTTTTAATAATGGAAACTTTGGGAAGCTTGAACCAAATGGGTATGTCTTTTCTTTTGAGCTACTATATGAACTGCTATTTCTCTTTTTCTTAATAGCCAAAAAAGGAAAAAAAATATTAACAATTTTGAAAAGCTCAGAAGAGGATCACTTCCTGAAAGGCTTTTACCTTATTTCAGTTATTTGGGATGCACATAATTTCTAGTGAGACAACAACTTGAACAAGGCAAGCAAAAGCTGAGGTCGCAGCTTCTCTCTGGAATTGCTTTTCGCCCATGATTTATATTCAAGTTAGGGATTCTTTTAATTTTATCGAGAAGGTCAAGCAAATAATGTTAAAAAGATATCAGTGGTGTGGTTAAAGTCATCTCTACTATGGTTTTCTGCTCCATTCAGCACCCGTTTCTCCCTCGTTTAGCTTGCCTAGTTTAGGGTATAGCTTGCTTAATTTGAAATTACAATTTGCAGATCATGGAGAAGGACTACAGGTACTCCACTATGAAGAAGGACAAAAGTATGAGCCTCACTATGACTATTTTCTTGACGAGTTCAACACCAAGAATGGGGGTCAACGGATAGCTACTGTTCTCATGTATCTGTAAGAGTTATTCCTTATTGTAGGCACTTGGCATGGAATTTTGTCTATATGTTGAGCTGAGTCTTATTTCAATCATTCCTATTCAATTGAGGTAGGTCAGATGTCGAGGAAGGGGGTGAGACGGTGTTTCCTGCTGCCAAGGCCAATGTTAGCTCTTCGCTCTCAGAGTGTGCCAAAAAGGGCCTCTCTGTGAAACCAAAAATGGGTGATGCATTGCTGTTCTGGAGCATGAGGCCTGATGCAACGTTGGATCCATCAAGTTTGCACGGTAAGTATGCAATTAAAAGCCCCGTTTTTTTTTCTGAAAGAAGAGTGTATAAAGCTATATTCAAGGGTCCAAGATATTTTCATAATCGCTTTTATAGTTCCGAAGAACGTGATTGGAACTACGAGTTTGTTGTTTTGAATCATTTCTCATGGTTTAACTGGCATTCTCGTTGGTCATCTACTAATTATGTCATTGTTTTAGGTGGTTGCCCTGTAATTAAAGGGAACAAGTGGTCATCTACCAAGTGGTTGCATGTTGACGAGTACAAGCTATAAGTCATATTTTCCAAAGGTGGTGCTCCAGACCCCTTTAATAGGTATTGATAATGTGTGGGGTCATGATTTTTGTTATAGCTGCAGCTATTCTCTCTTAAATACCTTTAATCATATTGTTCGCACCAGCATAAAACTTAAAAGGGACCACATAGATGATCTTTTAAAAGTAGCTTTCTTGGTTCAAGAAAATGTGTGATGGATGGTTTTGTGAAACGGCCTCTGCGATAATGCGAGGTGGTTGAAGGCTTTGGAAACCGGATGTTGGAAATAGGGCTCCAGGTCCAGATAATTTGTGTTCAGTGGTTCTTTCATGTTTATGGATCTTTAAGTCAGAGGCTTAAGTTCCCTCCATGTCTTGACTTCTAAGAAAGGGGGTGTATGGATTCGGATTTCCACTCTGTCAACTTTCAGGTATGCGTGTGTAAACTTAGAGTTGTCAAGGTGGGGCTTGATTGCATGAATTTGAAAGGGTCTTTGGGGGTGCGATATGAGAAGCTCAAGATGATAGATTTTGGATGCTTTTGACAGATGTGGGATGCTTGTATTACGGCAAGAGAAGCATTGGTGATGAGAACACGTTGGAGCGTTTCAACAGTTAGGTTCTCTGTAATGTGGGAGGGAGCTCGTTTGCCCAAGTTTGATACCGCTTTTCTATCTCACTTTCTGTTGATGAAAGCTATATTGCCTTTAGAAGCTATATGCAGCTACTTACTGCTTAGAAGTATCTTTTGCTGTTATACATAGATTCCATGTTTTCTGTTGGACGCCTCGATTTTTGACGCCGTGGGAATGCTAACGGCCTAACACTGGTTAAGTCTAGCTTGGAGCTGGGGCTTTGGATGGGAGGATTTTTTACAGGACCTGGGGCAAAGGGTAGCTACGGGCTGCTTACATTGGAAACGGATCTAAACCTGAACTTTAACTTAGTAACACAGCCCTGAACTATAAGTCTACCAGTTTTCTAGCATTATGACGTGGGTTTCTGAAATTAGTCCTTGTTATTATTTACATTATTCGCATGAATTATGATTGTTGGCCTCATGCCTGTTCCATTGTCTTGGCAGGACATGTAAACAATGTATTATCATTATGTTACGGGTCTTTCGTGCAAACGAACTCAGCCAAAGTCCAACAGGCTTCCTCCAGCAACAGAAGGGAAAACACTCCTTTTACCAGTAGTATTTATCGGTATACTGTAGAAATTTGGAGAGTCTTAGGTAGGAGTCGATAGCTAACTGTAATATTAAGAGCAACACTCTGGGAAACAAATCGTATATGACCTTTATTTCTTCATTCTTTCAAGGAGCCGGATGGCCTGGGTGGTATTTCATTTCATTATTGTGGATCCAGTCCTAGTTGGTTTTTTGTCTGATCGCCTAACAGTTATGCTTTGTACGTATACATCTAGTTTTGTGGACTTGTCTTATACAAAATTTAGAGGTTGAGCAAAAATAGAATAAAGCTTTTTATTTTCTTGAAGTACAACGGAAGGTGTTTTTCTGATGCAAATAAATCCGATTTTCTATGTGCACCTGCGGTACTAATGAATTGGAGCAAAATTTTTTTTTTAAAATTTAATTATGTCGTTCATAGTGCGCCCCTTTCAGTTTAAATTGAGCTGAAATTGCAATTATAGATAAGATAACTATCTTCTTGGTAAACGAGACTTCAACAGCTTCACCCAAAAGCAACCTGAGGTCCCGCCCACCTCATATCACTTGAGATTCACTTTTCCATTTCATGTGAGTCAATCTTCTTCACTTGCTACCTAGAAAGAGGTTTCAGGTTTCAAATACCCCCCTGCATGGAACTCTTGAACCTAAATACAAGTAAATATAAAAGCTTTTGTTCGCAAAGCGCTTCGACTGGACATAATTCCGTACAACTACGGCTTGGTACCAGAAGCGTCTTTCACCCAACAGTTTCTAACATCCTGCACGTCAGTCGGACACTACGCTGTTCGAGGATGGGTTCTTACCACTTGCATTATCCACTTTGAGATTGTTTCTTGCTCAAAAACTAGCACTAATCAAAGTTGGAAAACTTGCTTAACTGGTGTATTACCGGCTGCATTTCAAGTCCTGGAATGCAGTAGTCTGCAGGCAAAAGAGTATTTCTGATATCTTCACTGATCAGCACCCAAGGTGTAACAGCTTGGATTTGGGATTCTAGCCCTCCAAAGCAAAAACGAATGGAGCCCAACTTGAACAATATTATCTTAATGGCAAAACCTCCACCTGGTTCATAAGCTAGAAAATTGATGATAGTTGTTCGACAAACGAACGGAAAGGAGTAATGTGAGCAAATAGCTGAGCTAGCAAAAATTAATACAATCGTGATTTGATTTCATGTATTATTTAGGGAGGGTTTACCTTCTCTGTGTTGATGGCGCGAAGCCCGCTCAAGATTTCGGCAAAATCTGCAGGTGGCAGCCGAGAAAAGCGTATTTTGTCCCCCGTGTATGGATGCTTAAACCTGCAGGAAACACAAAAACCTAAATATTCTGGATAATAAGGAAATTTCTACAAGGTTTAAGCTGAAAGACGGAAAAGTACAGCAGAAATAAGTTTATCTTCTGACCCAAGAGACAAAGCATGGAGACAAGGCCTCTCTAATTTAGAAACCAGCTGCACAAGTTGCCCATGAAAGTTGGAGGGAGTCCTGAGCTGCAGCAGTGACAGGGCCATGCTCTTAGTCCCTCCATACACCTCATCTCCCAGTAGAGGAATTCCCAAGTATTTTGCATGTGCACGAATCTACTAAAAAGGAGCACACAAGAGCATAATGCTTAAGCTCTAACAGGCAAGAAATTCCACCAACTGATGTTGCTAAACATCACAATATTAATCAAATTGTGAAGATGCTACAATCATTCCTTCTTATGTTTGCCTTCATAAAGAAACACCCTTCTTGCAATGGAACTTAGATGCATTACGCTCAGCTAACGATAAATGACAGTAATATGACGTCATTGGGCAATTAAAGTTCCTATATGCATGTTGCATACAATAAAGGAAAGCAAACTTATCGCGGGATGCACACTCGCATGGTAAATGCTGCTATAAAATCTTTGAGGATTAATGTACCTGATGAGTGCGCCCAGTTTCCAATCTCCACTCAACTAATGCAGAACCACCACCAGCAAGCACTTCAATTACTTTGTACCTGACACAAATCCAACTAGCTTAACCAAACATAGTCCACGAAGTTTCTCCCCTCACCCACCAATGAAAAAATCCCCCATCGAGAAACAAGCACAACAAACAAGCAAAAGAGAGATTAATGCATGAAAGGTGAAAAACAAACACTTAATGGAAAAAATAAAGAAAGGGGATAGAAAATAGCATCTTGGCCGACAAACACTTAGCAAAGGGTGGCCACAGTGCACGAGGCTCCCAACATTGCGAGATCCACGGGGGGTTGATCTGTTCAGCCTTGGAGGAGGTTGTTTCCGAGATTCATTTAACGCGGATGACCCCTCGTTAAATGGAAGGGCAAGCCTAACAGCTCTCAAAATTCATACAAAGTGACAGCAAACAAGATTGTAACTGGCAAGCTCGGTTGTTTGACCACACCAAATTTTTTACAACAGCAACAACTGATGGTTGCATGATGTCAAATTGAAAACATACAAACCTACGAACATGATTGCGAAGGGGAAAAAAGCAAGTATCGAAGGAGATATAATCATGCACTGGGAACTACCTCTACTGCCAAGTGCAGTTCTAAGTCTGATAAGGTGAAACGTTCAAACATGAACAGGCTCGTTGATATTTCAAGGGTCTGGAACCAGATAATTGGCATCTTGTGTTTAAGTTAGTCAAACATATACTCATCTTAGAACCAGAGGAACACCCTATTACTAGGTGCCAGCATAGTGCAGGCAAAGCTTCAGAGGGACTTTGCTACCATGTGCTAAACAAATCAGGTAAGAAACACTAAACCCAAATTTTGATCAATTCCACCAACGATGTAGCAAACTAATAAAAAATAATAAAATCATCAGAGCACTCAACTATTTTCTGGCCCTTTTTTTGATAAATTTTTTGAATAATATCAGCACGCATCTCCCCCATACCGCATGCGAGATTATAATTCTTACACTCTCAGCTTAACAATGTGCAGCTTAACTGACCATGACACCAAACTTCACCATCTAAAACTCCTGGTAATAGTGATTAAACTAGAAGAAAGTGTTAACATCCAATACCAGCTTGGAGAGTAGCGAAGAGTAATCGGAACATGGGGTACATATTATATCTAACGTATCCAACCAAACTTTCAATAGTATGGAAGAGTAAATGCAAATAGGGGGTACATGTTTTAGTGTAGAGAACTAGGACACTTGAAGGATGTACCTCTGTGTGTGAGAGAGAGAGAGAGAGAGATTAGAAATTTCTCTCCTTTTTTGTCCAGTTTTCCTTTAAACAGAAGACTATGACACAGGTAAGCCACATATAATTATAAAGGCCATGGCAACCCCCCCCCAACACACACACACACACACAAAGTTTCCTTTTAAACAGAAGACTATGACACAGGTAAGCCACATATAATTATAAAGGCCATGGCAAAGCAAGCAGGCATGACCCCGACCCCCCACCCCCCCCCAACCCAAAACCAAACACACACACACATGAAATCACTAAATCACTAAGTAGTAAAGATAACGAAAGCTATAATGGACTTCAAATCACCTACTAGCGGCATGACGAGCCTTTCCACAATTATTGGGTCCAGTAGCAGCAATCATACGGATCCTGTTATTCAAATCACGGCCAATTGGAATATCAACACGACCAGAAGTTGGGGAGGGCACTCCACAAGTAAGACTGACGTAAACTCTTTTGATAGTGTGTTGCTTGAATTGTTCAGATAAATCAGCATGAGAATTCTCATTCTGTCACATTGCAAAATATATAGACCCATTAGGAAAATTAAAGTATTAACTTAACTGCAACAAAAAGACATAACATAAGCTTGACATGTGAATATCCTGGGAGTAGAAACAGTCCTTGCAAGCAGGAGAGGGAAAAACAAGAATCACCTTTGCAACAACAAGCAATCCACTGGTGCCTTTGTCTAATCTGTGCACAATTCCTGGCCGAACAGAAGCCTCATATGCACCAGAAGAGAAATCATTTTGATAACTATAGTCTGCAGAAAAGCAACTCAATTCACCATCACAAACATCTTCAGCCTCAGAGAATACTTCCTGGTGAGGAATTGCAGCAGTGGAAAGACTGCAATGATGAAGAATGCCATTTACAAGTGTTCCAGTAGCATTCCCAGGGGCTGGATGAACAACCTGAACATATATCAAAAGATGGTTGTTTGTCAACATCCATTTGGTTCTGAGATACTTTACAAAGACTGAAAATTAATTTTTCTACGATCTATTTTCAGGAAAGCTATAAACTTCTTGTCTCTCACCCCCCACCAACCCTGAGTAAAAGTTTTCCAGCTCTACCCTTTCTTGAAAGAACGCTTGTTCTGCCAATTATCCTCACTAAACTGGTCCACTGCTTATTTGCCGAAAGTGCTGCAAGGATGTCCAACATGGAAGTAGAGCAATTTAAGTTCTTGCACCTTTACCATAGAAGAAATAATCTAGCTGTTTGTATACATTCTAGCAAGCAGATCTTTGTTCTGACAGTGATTTTGTAAAATTAGACTTCTATCTTTGACGGTGCATAATCAGCTTTCGCTGATCAGTTGACTTTGTGGAATAAGTAATAATGCCTTTGAATCTGTTTTGCTCAAACCCATAAAATTTAGTGGAAACGTTGTCAAAATATACCTAGTCCAAACAAAGAGAAAGAACGTAGCTTTAAATTGTGAAGTAAGAACTTTAGGAAAGCACTGTACACTAATTCTTGTCTACTGAAAAATGAAAAAAGTGAGAAGCAGCAATCCTCTTCGCACAAAAGCCAGAGACTAAGGGGAGAAAAGCTATAAATTAATGCAAAAGCAATCTGCAAGTAGGCTTTGCTGGCTTTGTAGAAGATTGCAGCAGTTATCAGTCAACTAGAAAAGTAGGATTCATCTCTATCTTCTTTCTACATGAGCAATGCCTATTCAAAGTCAGCCAAAAAGCCAAAGTTCAAGCAAGCAGAGTCACCAATCATGAAAATGAATATACACCATCACGCCTATAGCATGAAAAATATTTGTAATGCTCATGAATGAAAACTAAATAAAAAGGGTTAAGTAATGTGAGATGATAGCCCATCTAAAAGTTGATTACAGACTACCAAAATGGTTGAACAGGAACATTACTCCACCACGTATACCATGGCAAAGCTAACAATCCACTAAAACCTTGCATTTCTACCTCCGTATGGTTTGAGTGAACAAGGGCACCAATCGGGAGCTTGGTCTGAGGTATTGCTCAAGGGTACTTAAGTCACAAATTAGAAAGCTGAATCAGCTAATTGAAAACATTTCGTTACCATGTTTGCAGGTTTGTTGACAACTAGTACGTGCTCATCTTCATAAACAATATCCAAAGGTATATCCTCTGGTTCGGCCTTTAATGGTTCCAACTCTGCTATTGTACAACTGACCTCATCTCCAATTCTTACCATGTGTGAAACCTGCCAAGCATGTACACATTTAGAACAGAAAACTTTCAAATCCACACCCACACACTTAAGTTCATCCAACCCAAAATGAGGCGCCACAATGCATTTCAAAACATTACTGGTGCAAAAAATTTAACTCATAGTTCCATAGATCGTTTTGGTGTCTAGAGTTTTGAAAGGATAGAATACCCATGTTAGATACAATCATGCGTAGCATAACATAGATCTATGTTCGAAAGTTACGCCCCCTTGTTGTATCATTTATACAAAAGATTAGGTCTGAGTGTTATAAAATACTTATTTTGCAGTTTGCCACATCAAAGGGAAAGTTAAAAATAAGTATTTGGGCAAAATTACTCCCTACATTCCATGGAATTTTTTAAATTTGACATTTTGTGCATTCCTATGATAAACTTAGTACATCTATACGTTAGCTTCCATCATTCGTTTTGCCCTGAGTTGACTTGCAAAGAATACATATCAATTCTACAATTGATATTTAGTTAAATTCCATGTTTACATGAAAAATCCAATAGAATAGAGGTAGTAGCGTACACACAAACGCCTAGAAGTAAAACCGCAACCCTAGAACCTAGTTATATACGAATTTCCATATACTAAATAGAATTCGTTGTAACTTAAGTTAAAAGTAACCAAATGTACCTTATCGATGACACGGCCATTGACGCTGACGAGGCCGCACCGAATGCTGGACTGGACACGCGCCCTACTAATGCCGCTTATGCACGAAGATATCCACGAATCGAGCCTGAGCTTTCCGGATTTGACGTGCACGCGCTCTTCGAGCCGAACTCCGGCGTAGTTGTTTGGCCGGGCGGTTGCATCGTCGGAATTCGAGTCTCCGGCGGCGTCAGAGCAAGCTCTGACCAGCCGCGAAATTCTAGGGTTTCGAGGGAATGATAAGAGCGATGATGAGGTCTGCAGCGCTCTGGCGGTGGGAATTGAGGTCCAGGAGAGAGAGTAGAGCGAGTGCATAACTTGTTCCCTTCCGGTGAGTTTTACTCCATTGAAACCAGGGGGAAATGGGTTTTACGTGAAATTGAAACCAAACGACGTCGCCGCGTTCCTGAGTAACGGCGTCGTTTCCGGTGATATAACCGGTTCTGTTGCTAGAGAGTACGGAGGGAACAAATTTTAATTATTAAGTACAGTACTTCATTAATAAGACAAATTTTAACATAACAACAAAAATGATCGCTTACGACCGTAAACAATAAGAAAATCACATCATTCATTCAATTTTGATTCAGAATTTGGTTTGATAGATCAAATCTGGTTTGAAGAAGCTTGGTAGCGCGAATCAAACAAGTTTGAGGAGTTGCTTGTGGTTTATTGTCTATGTCAAGAAGTTGGGTTCACAGAGACCGACTATTGAATGCTAAGTTGAGCTAAGAAATTCCTTGAGCTTCAACACTTTGGTTCAGAAAAGTAAGCAATACAGAATGTGTAGATGGATCGTTACCGGAGGCCATCTCACCTGGTTCAAAATGCAGTCTCCATTTTGCTTGAGTCACTAGTTGATTTGGATACTAAATTGATCGAGAGTTGCATACATCGATGTTTACATGCTATTACATATATCGTAAATAACGTGGGTCAATTAATGAACGCTCGTACAGAATTGCCTATAGTTCTCCTCGTAAACTATGATCACGAAAGGAATAAGCGGGCAAAAAAATCAGTGGTGAAGAACAACGTTGCTCTCACTTCAGTGTGAATCCTGAAGAGGAGCAATCATGAAAGGACCTTCCCTACTTTCTTACTACAATGATGGAGAACCGCAAAATCTGCTTGAAAGGGAAGTGTCATAACCCACCAAACATATGTTTGGAACTTGCATCTTTCCATACAAGAAGCATATTTCTTACTGCACAAAAGCTGCTTTATTAAACATCAAGAACAAAACAAGCTGATTATGAACACAAGAAGAGAAGAATGGCAAGATTAAGATCAAGTTGGGAGCAACAGAGAGAAGGCTTGGTCCTTGGGATTTTTTACATAGATGAAGATAACAAGCAACTAAATCCGTTTTTGTTGCGGATCAGTATAGTGTTCCCTTCCTCATCATGGCTACAAACTCCTCGTAGTCAATTCTGCCATCCTACATAACACAAGCGGGGGATCTCGGTAGAACGCAATGCGCCTTTCTCCTGAGAGATGAAATAGGAAAAACCGAATGACATTAGTTCGAGGAAAGGGACTACTTACCTTGTCAGTATCTACATCGTTGATGACTTCATCTATGGTAGCTTCGTCCCCCATTCCATGCTTGGTCATGGCCTGTTTCAGCTCATCTCTTGTAATAAACCTGGTCAATGTACTTAATGTAAGCCAAGCAAGAGCAAATGTCAAGTTTCATTAGCCTCTAGACGGCATTGATCCAATAGATTATAGTCCTTTAGATGGAATCTGAATGACAAATGATCATTGGCAAACTCAAAAGCGCTTCAGACGTGTGATTTCCTAGTGCCATAAGAACAAATAATAGCATTAATGGAACAGATTTAGAGGAACACTAACCCGCTGCCATCCTTGTCAAAGTACTGAAACGCCTTGTACAAATTCTCTTCTTTGTCAAGTCTATGCCGATGCATTGTTGCGGTAATGAATTCAGTGTAGTCAATTGTCCCGCTCTTATCAACATCAGCCTGAGAGACGAATGCCAGTAGTAATTAGCATTAGTCGGCATCATTATACTGTCTCGTTTATTGGAGGCAATGAGCAATACTAATGAACTGCAATCACGACGAGCTTTTCCCAGCCTTCTTTATATCTGCTCAACCGACCAGGGGAAAATGAAAGAGTTATAAGTCACTTACAGCGTCCATCAGCTGTTGTATTTCTGCCTCACTAGGTTTGGATCCCAGCTTAGACAACCCGGTTTTCAGTTCATCGTATGTGATTGTGCCACTTCTGTCGGTATCCATGTTGTTAAACATCTGCTTCAAGCCCTTGATCTCTTCCTCCGAAAGGTTTTCTGCAATAACCTTCAAGCAGTCCAAAATTTTCCACTTATTAGTGCGATAGCCGACATAAAGGAGATGAATATATTTTTGTTTCAAGCTTAGGTAAGAAGACCATATTGGCCCTCAATCCTTCGCCTTATCCCCCCCTCCCAAACGAAAACAAGAAACCGAAAATATGTAAGAAAAGCAAAAGAAAGAAAGAATACGAAACAGAAGAAAACAATGAAAGGGTAAGAAATAATGTATGACCATAATGCAAGTGATTGGTAAATTTTACATTGGATACCTTTAGAGCAAGCTTCTTAAGCTTATTCATTGCTCTGAATTGCTTCATCCTTGTCAGAACAGCACTATCAATGGGTTTATCTGACGCTTCACCATCTTCCTTCAGCCATGGATGTTCTAGTACATACATCATGATACGAATCACATTGACCGTCAACCAGTTAGCTACAACAAGTGATATTACAGCAAGAAAAATCGCATACCACAATGTCTAGTCTAGAGATCCCCACTTAGTATGTGTTGTCTTAAGCATCTGATGCCTGAAAAGACACCCCTGATTGCGTGGGAGGGACATGCATTTACAAAAGCATCATATTGAACTTCTAGTGTACTCACCAAGGGCTTGGGCAGCAGTAATTCGCTTTTTTGGATCCTTAGTTAACATCTTTTTGACAAGATCTTTTGCGCTAGCTGATATAGTCGGCCAGGGCGCGCTCTGGTAGTCAATGCGGCCTTCTAGAATCGCATCGAAAATCCCTTTTTCGGTCTCTGAGTAAATTGAATCATCCAGACATAAAGACAGGGAGAAGAAAATTAGGACTAATCGTATATGAAGCCCTCCCTCGGATGCCCAACTAACAAATCAAGTCCCTAACATGCGACAAGCAGGTTCAGTTCGCCCATATTACAGATGATCAGTCATTGTTCACAAGGTACAGATCATGGTAAGGAGGGATGTGAAAGTAATTTGCTGAAGGGAATAGGTAATGCATGAAACTGCCCCTGATATTCCGGCTAAAGGAAATCACTCCTCTGATTGTCAAATAGGCAGGCAAGTAGTTACTTGCAGAAGAGTGGAACTAATGCAAACATGAACTGAATTGATCTATTCAGACGAACCCTACGCATGCATGAAGATTAACAAGTTCATAATGAGTAGACATGAGATACCATACTAGTTGCAGCAGATAGGCAACATTTCATTCACCTGCCCAGAAAGGAGGCACACCACTCAATAGAATGTATAGAATGACTCCAGCACTCCACACATCAATCTCCTTCCCGTAGCGCCTCCGCAACACTTCTGGCGCCACATAATACGCACTTCCAACAACCTGCGTGTAAACTCTCCCTGGAAAATCATTTCCAAGTTATTATGTTTAGTATAAGAGATTCAGGAGAATCATTATTCCCCTAAGCATTCAGTAGGTCAAAAATGCAACTACTGTGCGGCATAGTCTTCTTCCGAGTTAACCTTACAATACAAGAGTGCATGCCTCAAACTAGGATCCACCAAATCAGTCCATATTATGGATTCTTTTTAGTAGAACGATCAAGAGAATGCAAATTCTTTCCTCTGCAGTATGCTTAATATATACAGTTCCAACAACAATTAAGGTGGTGAATTCTGTACAACGCTAGACATTAGCTAGACATTATCTGCGTTTCGATCACAAAATTGTAGAATTATGGTCTCGAATCTTATCTAGAACAGTTATGATCAACTGCAAGTCAAAAAAATACAAGACTCTTCATATCCTGGTCAATTGCCATGAGTTGGACAGTTCTTTAGGTTGAATGATGGAATCTGACAGGGTCACTAGGTCACATTACACATATAGAGGAGTGTTTTTTGGTGTGAACAAAGAAAGGGGGTCGTTGACCTGGTTGACTTGTCACTTTCTGCTTGACTTGGTCTGTTTACCCATTGTGACATCCACATGTGACCCCCATCGCTAAGCAAAATTTAGGTTCCACCACCAGAAAGTATAATTCTCTCATTATCTACATCTTTCTTGTCAATGCAACATGCAAGGTCTCTTTTTCTCAGCCCCACATCATTTTCTATGCACACAGATCCCACCAAACTTTATCAGTACAAAACGTGTAAACATCACTACTTTGGTCCCTTTGTTTGAACAACTACATGACTTAACTAAACAGAGGTACTCCATAGATTGACGGAGACACTTATCCATTATTGGGATTAGACTAAAGTAGGACACTATGATCGTGTTTGATTTAAGTTTAGCTTCTCAATCTTAAATGAAAAATGAAGTAGCTACCTGGGGCAGTCCCCCGGTGCACCGGAAGTACAAAATTAGCAACAAAGTGCAAGTGTTGCCTAAATTACTTATTCATCTCTATAATGCAAAAAGTTCACTTTTAGTAGTCATGACAAACAAAATGTACGAGTTCCAACATTAGCACAAGAAAGTCCAAGAAAGGCTATAAATTTTGAATTATCCTTTCATGTAACCCCGCTTAAATAGTTACCGTAGTTAGTGACATTAAAAAAAAGTGTTATTAAAGTTTGTCTCTGAATTTTGCAAAAAGTGTAAGCAATCAATAATTGTTTCTACAAACCCGGTTGCAACTAACCTTCCTCGATGAATACAGAGAGCCCAAAATCCGTGGCCTTCAACGGTGCGTCCTCGTCCCGGCTAACCAGCAAGAAATTCTCAGGCTTCAAGTCCCTATGCATCACCCCCATGAAATGGCACACATGAACCACATTCACAATCTGCCTGCCGACCCTTGCCGCCTCTCTCTCGGAATAATTCCCTTTCGCCGTAATCCGATCAAACAGCTCACCACCTGAGCACAACTCCATAACCAAATGCAGGTTTTTGTGGTCTTCATAAGCACCCTTGAACTCCACTATATTGGGCTGTCCAGTCAAATGCTGCAGCATCAAAATCTCCCTCCTAACATCGTCTTTGTCCTTCTCACTCACCAGCTTTCGCCTTGAAATAGACTTGCAAGCGTATTTGATTCCAGTAGCCTTTTCTGTGCAAAGATAGGTGATACCAAACTGACCCCTCCCAAGTTCTTTGTCAAGATCATAGATTGTTGTTATATCCACATATGGTTTGCCAAGAATTGAACCAACTTGTGAAGATGATGAAGGGCCTTTTGTTATAGGCCCGGAAGAAGAAGCTGCTGGTCTTGAAGGTGGCTGTGGTCGTCTTGGCTCTGTAGAAGCTTGAGAGGAAATGGAAATGGGGCGATACTGATAACGAGGAGGAGAGTCTGAAGAGGAGGATATTATGACTTCACGGGATTTTCTGAAGCAATTCCCCATGTCGAAAGAGAGGGGAGTTTGAAGGTTTTTGGGTTGCTTGGATGGCGGTACTTTTCAGGGGATGTTGATGGTTGGTCTTGGGGGTTAAGTGTTAGTTATACTTTACCAGGTTCTTTGCTTTAGCTGTTTGGATTGCTCCTCCTGGTTGTTCTTCACTTTTTGGCTTTGCGTATATGCTTTTTAAAGAGAGAGGGGGGAAGGGGGTATGGCCGATTTCGTGATCGGAAGCTTCGTTAACTTTCTTGATGAACGCTTCGTTTAGGAAGTTCACAATTTGACGCTTAAATTTAAATGGCCCATTACATCATGTGTCACATAAAGAGGACATCAATTTTGAGTGGAGCGAGATCATCATTTTATTTATAACCCGATGAAAAATATTTTCTACATTCCCTAAAAGGCAATAGAGCATAAGGAGAACGTATACAAAAGTCTTGACCAATTATACCTCTTAGTTTTGGATCATTGGCTATGCGATGTCATACGTCGGTTGGATTTCGCAAAGGAAAAGATTTGGCTGCTACCCCGATTGAAGGAATATTCTTATATAACGACATTCAATCGTCTCTAAATGTTTCTAGTAGTTTTTATTTAACGATACTAAAAAAATGCTACTAATAATTGTCATTGAAAGTGTTTGAAGAAAAGTCACTAGAAATATTTAGCGACTATTAATTGTCACTATACACTGGGTTGGTGAAAAATTCTTACAATCCGAGTAGGAGCCAAAATTTGTTCTTTCAAAAATCGATCCAGATTTACTCATTTGACAGGTTCGTTAAGTCGCAAGTTCGAGGTTTACATAACTGGCTTTCCATTTCTACCCTATGTGCAAGTTTGCCATGTGCACACATCCCCAAAATTAAGACATCAGTGATTCGAGACCAATGAAAATTTCGTCCACTTGAACGTTATAACAATGGTAAAATACAAACCTAAGAAAATGGCCCAGTACTCTCGCTACCATCGATCACTCATTTGTGGCACTTCTCAAGAAAAATGTCCATAAAGATATTATCTTCAACACAATTGCATTATGTATGTGTGTGTGTGTTGATTGGACTCGGGAATTATATGTTGGAATGGTATATTATCATAAGAAAACCATCCTTCCTGATATGACTAAATGTGCTCATCCAACCAAGAGGTGACACGTGGCAAGGTTGACTCCGAGTCAACCTAGGGACATGTGTTCAGATAAGCTAATGAGTGATAAAGTACTGATACGACGTAAACGTTATCTTCCGGGGGGGACGGCAACAAAGTCCTAATATGGTTCTAACTGATTAGGAGGCTTATCAGAGGAGAGTCCTGAGGTAAGAAGGACTCGAGCAGGGCGAGGCTATATGAGGAACGAGGCCTCAGGTACGCAACGAAGTGGACACACATGCACACCTAGTGCATTTCGGTTATTCAAAACTTGGTAGCAACGTTCTGACTTTAGCATCGGAACCTCCTCCGCCGGAACACCCCCCGGTAGTCACTCCGTGTTCTATTTTGCAGATCCATTTCTCGGCTGTGGTTCTCGATCAATATTCAAGCAATAACACTTCCAAAGTTTTTTAGAATAAAGTTGTGTTAGCACGTTATACATAAATCAATTCTTTAGCTTGTGAACTTTAATTCTAAATATCCTTTTTTTTTTATCCAATTTTACTTAGTTTTACCACAATAGAGGTACAGACTCAAAAGTCAAAACCTAGTTGGCATACTTGGGCTTTGAAAAACTGGACGCTGTCAGAATTGGAACCCTAACGGGACTATGACACTCGACCTTTGCAGGCCGATAATATGTCGGAGCAGTAAATTGGACCACTGACAGGGCCATCGGAACTGGGTCATGACATACTTTTTGAAATTTGCTCCAAACGGGCTACCGGAGACTTGGACTCTTGCGCCCTTTACGCACAAAGTGGGAGGAGTACTTGATGTTTAAGAAGAAACCACCCCAAACAACAGACTTATCCATTTCACTACCGTCCATAAAAGGGCAAAGAAATTAATTATATTCCTTCTGTTCCACATAATTTGATCAATTTTTTTAAGTAAATTTAAATTAAGAATTTAAATAATATATTGTGTATTTCTCATTTTACCCTTTAGAGAGAGAGAGAAAGAAAGTGGATCAGGAGAGAAATTTGGTTAATGAATTGTTAAACGTGGAGACATAAATGATTAAAAAAAATGTAAGAAAGTTGGTCAAGAGAGAGAAATGAGTTGGTGGCGTGTTAAATATAGAGAGAAAATAAAATAAAAAAAGTGTAAGAAGGGTAAATATGTAAAAGTACATACATAATCTTTCTTAATTTGAAAATGAACAATTTTTGTGAGACGTCAAAAAAGAAAAGATGATCAATTTATGTGGGACGGAGGGAGTAATAAATAGTTCTTCACTCTAATTCTTTTTTTTTTTCGAATTTTTGCTAAATCTTCGGATAGATTTTGATGCATGTGAACTTTGAATTAAACCAAAATAGAAATTATGAATTAATACAATATCGTTTCATGAGTCAGGCCAGTGTAATTGTAAAATAAAAGTTAACGCTTTACATATACTGAATCTATCCAAAAGATTTATAAAGAATCAAAACTTAAAAAATCAACGAAACAGGAGTAATAAGCATATGTTGCTCCTTATCAACTAACTAACCAACTAAATCGGCCCAAACCTGAAACTCGGTGGCTTTTTGCATATAAACGTCAAAATAACAATATAGTCTTAAACTTTTAAGGGCCAAAGCAAGTAAACGCTATCATGGGGCAGGTTGCAATGTTCCAAGAAAATCCTCACAAAAAAAAAACTTATTTATCAAATTTTCTTTGACTTTAGAAAATTTTATATTGTGCATTATTTGATTTAAGGGTAAATTACACACGGCTCCCCTGAGGTTTGCCTATATTACACACGGACCCTCCTATCTTTTTTTATTACTCCCCGCCCCCTGTAGTTTGGTATTGTGTTACAAAGCACCCATTTCCATTAGGGCGCCGTGAGAAAATATTAGGGCAACTTTGATTTATTATGATATATCGAGAATGCCCTTATCTTCTCCTTCTCTTTATGCTTCTCCTTCTCTTTATCCCCTTGACTCAAGCTTCACCTCCACCTCCCTCTTCTCCATGGCCTCCCACGACCTCCACCATCACCACCGCCCACAGCCCCCCGTCCAAAAAGCTCAAGCCCACCCCCATCACCCCCTCCGAACTCCTCGGCGAAGTCTCCCACCACGCCGCCTCCACCGCCCGCATCCACAACAGCAGCTTCGGCTCCTGTCCCGCCTCCATCATCGCCGCCCAGCGGAGATACCAGCTCCAGTACCTCTAGCAGCCCAACAGCTTCTACTTCAACCGCCTCAAGCCTTCCATCCTCAAGACCCGCTCCATCATCAAGGACGTGGACGAGATCTCCGTCTTCGACAACGCCACCGCCGCCGCTGCCATCGTCCTCCAGCAAATCACCAGTAATAACTGCCACTACAATAACCACCTCCCCCGTCTGACCTCCACAAACTGACAAATTAGTCCAATCCCTCCACCGACCGTCGCCATAATTATCAAATCCGAACCCTTCTCCCTCGATAACCATGGACTCCGGCTTCTATTCCTCGATTGCCACGAAAAATAACCACCTCCCCTCATCCCTCTGCAGTTCGATAGTATAGTGGATGTGTTTGTGTGTTGACAGGGTGTTTGTTTATGTATGTGTGTGTGTTGGAGGGCTGATGATAAATAGGGGGTCGTAGGGAATAGGTTGTGCGGTGGTTGAGGGTGGGGGAGGGGGGGTGGGGTGTGGTCGACAATGGGTCGTGGTGGCTATGGTTGGTGGCCCGTGGCTTCGCCGGCAGTGGTGTGGCAGTGCAAAGGGTACTGTAGGCGTGTGCGCGTGTGTGTGTGAGAGAAAGAGAGAGAAGAGAGGAGGGGTGGTAAATTAACTTGTTCAATCATGGGTAAGACCGTCCTTTTATTAATTTTGTTAACTCCGTTAACAGAAAAATAAAAATGTGTAGCTTAGTGTAATAAAAAAAGATAGGGGGGTCCGTGTGTAATATAGACAAACCTCAGGGGAGCCGTGTGTAATTTACCCTTGATTTAATCTGAACGTTCACCACACAATCTAAGTTACTGTTATAGGAGGACTATTATGGGGCAGATTTGGGTAACGTTCATTTCATCATCATTTAGCTTATAAAACCAAACAAGTTGGGATATAAGATCAAAACTCTCATAAGATACTTGGCTAAAAGTATAGCAAATCCTCTGAGGGATGGCTTCGATGTCTAGCTATAGGATTTTGACTATTGGAACTTTAAGAGATAAATAATAATAATAATAATAAACTAATGCAGGCGATTTAGACACCCTTACATGCATTTCTCAAATTAGAAATCACTGAAAGGACAAATTTTGTCACTAATGTACATTTATAGCGACAAAAGAGGTCAGATAAAGACAAGCATAACAGGTTCAAAAAATTTAAATAGTTGTAGCGATTAACGGTCATCCACCAGCTAACACACGAAACACAGTGACATCCCCAGTCGACTTGGGCAACATCAGCCCACAGAGTCCCGCCCAATCACCTATCAACCATTGGGCCACGATTCACAGGCCTCACGCACTTGGGATGGACCTCATACCCACATTCGATGCACTGGTAAGCCCAGCCCGCCCCTTGCTCATCGCAGTCGCAACAAATGAAGGGCCCGCCTCCGCTTCCCTGCGACACCAGCGTCAGCTCGTGCCGGTGGCCCGAGTGAAACTCCGAGGCCGGGAAGTTCTTCGCCTCTTCGTCCATTTGTTTCTCTAGCAACTCCACTCTGGCCTTAGTGAACGGATACGCATTCTGTCGGTAAAGATTTATAAGGTTCCTCCCTTGTTCGGTCACGGTTTTACCATCCGGGCCCAAAATAACCAAGCTAGGAATTCCCCGGACATCAAAATACTTGGTGAGGTACTTCATGGCTGGGTCTCCAAAAGGCAAAGCTAGCCATGGCATCGTACTGAAATATGAGTCAAATTCCACTTGGTCATGGTCACTTGACACCAAAATTATTTCAAAGTCTTCAATGGTACCGTCTTGTTTGAGCGTCTCCTTGATCTTGTGGTATATGGAAATTAGCTTTGGGGTGAACTTCAGACCTGGAAGACACCATTGGGCTGAGAAGTAGAGTCCAATTGTCTTGCCATTTAAGGAAGCAATTGGTACCTGCACATCGCACTATAAGCTCCTTTATTTAGCAAAAATATAAAGACATTTTGGTATGCTCACCCCAGATTCTTTTGACTTGTCAAGTATCTTTGAACAGTAATACTCGCAGGGAAGGCTAGGCAGTAGTGGTGGTCGTTCAGGATATAACACCGGGAGAGCGATGGGTCCAGGCCAATCTGGGTATTCAAGGGACCGGGGAAGTCAATCGAGAGGAGCAGGAGGATATTCTTCGGGCTACCAGAGCACACGGTATCAAGACACTGCATACGGAGGGACAGGGAGAAGTTATCAGACTGGTTCAGTAGCGAGGGGAAGCCACATGGATGGTTAGGGAGAGATGTGGCAGGTGTTGGAATGGTGGAGAAGATGGTCGGGTGGGGCAGGATGTGCATTTTGGAGTAAGGGTAAAAGCGGAAAAAATGGCCGCAACAGTAGTGAAAGCGAAAATAAAAATGTAAACATACGAAAACAACCTGGAAAAAAAAAGGTACAAAAAAGTGGTAAAAATAATAAAAATACACAACCATATTTTGTGATTTGATACGAACATATTAAAAACGAAAACACAATACAAATACACAAAATAAAAACTGTAAACGTACAGGCTCTTTGGTATGCTCACCCCAGATTATTTTGACTTGTCAAGTATCTTTGAACAGTAATATAAATGAACAACCCTCAACAATTTTTTTTTTTCCTCCCCACTACAAGAGACTCGAGCATCGGTTATATTCTATAGCTAAGTACTTATTGGGCTCAAGGGAATTGATATTTGACATCATTTTTAGTCATTAGAATTCCACTTGCTTCGCCAAAGGCTTCTCAAGTGTTGTTATATTAGTAATTTTAGCGACACGTTGTACAACTCAAATGTTTGAGGCGGAGACCAAGTAACACTTTTAATTATTATCTAAGATAGTACTATTTAAGCAAACATGCTACTCTCTTATCCAAATAATGCTTTTGAAAGTAGCTGAAAAGTCAAAGAATGCTCCAATTTCGGGATATAGATAGTTTTGTCCATCTGGGTATCTTGTGCGATAAAGTATTTTGCCACTGCCAATGAAATCACCTTCCCAAACGATTAGGTCTATTCTTGACCTAGCGAGTGGGCGACATTATTAATGTAGTTCAGTTCTGAAACCAATAAGTTCTATGACATATATGATCGTGTAACCCTATGGGAACTCTTTTTCTTACTAAGTGCCAATATCATAGATGGATTCATGCACAACGTATGTACTATATAACGTATAGCTCCACATGAAATGCCATTACGGGAATAGCAAATGCGTACACTCCACAAAAAAGTGCCACTAAAACTTATACGAGGTTCTTTATTAAATTTTTACTTTCTAAATATCTAAAAAAAATCATGTCGAAGAAGCGCCCACACGCAAGTGGGTGAGAAAAGCGTGCATTGGTTCAAATAAGTGGGAAAGAGTTGGTTCAAGTAATTAATTAAATTGCAGTTATGGAAATCCATAACATAGGAGGGCTACGCCTTTTTTGTTTCCCAGGTTCATGTTATCTCAGATAAAAAAATAACTTTTCTTGCCAGTGCTGTCATCCATTGCGGCACCACCACGAAACGCGGCAGCAAGAAGCTCTTTTCTTAGAAGAAGATCGGCCACATCTGCCAAGCACGGGTCTCAGTGCACCCCCCGCTGCCTAACAGTGGTGTCGTCCTCGGCCCTAACCCGGCGACACGCACTCCATAACCACCAAAAAAATTACCACCCTAGGCGACACGCTGCCACGCAAACCACCCACCCCACACAATCTTCAATCATCACACCACGCCACACGCAGAGAAATCGCTGCACCACTACACCAAACACGCAATTGCCATCACCACTATACCACCAACCACTGCTTCAACGAATCATGATACACAGATTGGGTCTTAATGTAGCAAGGGCAGATGTGGTGACTGATAGGGAGGAGGTGGTCACGGTAAGTGTGGCCGGTGTGGGTTATAGTGAGGGGTTGGAAGTTAGGAAGAAGGAAATGAGAAGGTGGGGAAAAAAAAGGCAAAAAAAGAAAAGCAAATTTTTCCTTTTATATAAATTGTGAACTCCCCATAATATCTCTTGAGAATTTTGCGACCTCATCACTCCCACCACGATTTTGGCTGGAATTTTGATCGGAGTGTGTTAGATGTTACACTTACACAAATTTGTAGTGCAAGATAACTAAAATAAATTTAATGATGCCAAACACAGTAAACGTGGGGGCGCCTCGCATAATTAACCCCTTTTATCTCATGTATGCCTTGAAGTGATGGACTGACCTTTTTAGGTGTGGGGTGAGCCAATAGAAAGTCTCTGTCATTCGTCGTTAGCAAAGTTGATAGGGTCTGTCTTTCATGCTTCTCCCTCTCTTCCTTGCGCAACTCCTCCAACCTTTCTTTCGTGAACGGGAAGGCTTGCACCCCGTACCGATAAACGAGCTCAACGCCATCATGTAAAACTGTATCATCTCCATCACTGTTTGGCTGCAGAATGATTAAGCAAGGAATGCCCTCAACCTCAAACCTTCGGTTCAAGGCTTTCTTCGACTCCAAATCGGGGAATGGAATTGCCGGCCATGGCATGCATGCATGGTACTCGTTGAAGGCATCCAAGTCTTCGTCGGACGACACAAAGACAATCTCAAAGTTAGAACAGGTCCGTTTGATCTGCTCGTAAACGTCTACTAGGAGCTGGGTGAAGCTCTGACATGGTGGATACCAGTTGGCTGAGAAGTAAATGCCAAGAACTTTGCCTTGCAAGTCAGATATTCTTACCTGCAGTATTCAGGATAATCAGTTCAAGTGTACTGAATCACATATATTCCATCAACATAGTATCTGTTGAAATTTTTTTAAAATTTGCGAAGGCTAACTCTAATGTCAAAGATTGAATCATAAGTGATTGAACCCTCGTCTTCTTAAAGATTGCTCTAAAAAAAATACTAAAGCTTTGGCCAAAGTGATAATCATGATCAAAATAAAGGCATCGCATAGCCAAAAATGAATCCACCGAAGGAAAAACTTGGTTCTATTTTTTTCTTATGCACGTACGGCTCATATATATCATCTTATGCCGATGCAAGTTAGACATGCAAATTATATATTAATACAGCTATTTCAATCATCATATACTTCAAAAGTTCATTTCTACAATTTCTACCGGTACTAAGAGCCGGTCTATGGAAGTCGCCCCTTAACTTCAAACTAAGAGCATTTTTTCACGTTTTCTTCTAGTTGTTCATAACTTAATTTCTCGCTAAAAGTACTTTATTGATAATATATTAACCTTTTAGCGATAAATTATAACATCGTGGGGAGCATTTAAATAAGTTTATTGACTTTCATTGCATGAAAGTTTTTCAAGATTAGTTAGGTCTCACGCTTTCATAGATTCTCCCGTCTCTCGGTCGTTGTCACGTAGAGCCATCGTATAGGTGTTTAAGCATTATTAATACGGAAGGTAGAAGCGACACGTGTACGTCTAATTTTTGCAATCCGCCCGAAAACAAGGACGGCGGCACTGACCCCACGAGTGAACAAAAGGAACAGTTGTACCATTTGTCATGTGTAACATGCTAAAAGGCAAAGCATGTGACGGCCGCGGAACGCACAAAGAAAAGTTAATGAGTGATCACAAGCAAAACGGTACCAGCTTCATAGTACAGCACGCCTGAACTTCCATCGTCGAATATTAATTTATGGTATCGTCCAACACTGTTACACGACATCTTCATAGTACAGCACGCCTGAACTTCCATTGTCGAATATTAATTTATGGTATCGTCGAACACTGTTACACGACATCTCACTTATGATTCATTATCGCTTTTAAGGAAATGGGGCTCAATGTTCCTTTGCAAACGAGAACTTTGCTGCCAAGGCAACTAACTTGTAGAAACTTATAACCACCGTTTGATGCAATTTTATAGATACCTGACCGATGCTCTAACAAGGTCATCTTGAAAAACTTGGTTTTCTCTTTATACAAGATTTGGGGGGGGGGGGGGGGGCATGGCCACCCCCTAATTCTTGAAATGAATAAGCTTTGTTCAAACCATTAGGTCAGATTTATGGAGCAGCAGAACTGGATATGGAGAGGAGAGGAATAGAGGAAGAAGATGGGTCTTACAGGAAGTTACCATACAAGCCTCACTCATGACATTAAAAGAGCAAAAGTAAGGGGCACCCGGGTAAATTTGTGTAATCCATCTTTATTCTTAGACTTAATACTCTCTACTGTTACAAGAATGTCATTGATGAATGAAATATACATATAGGATATTTTGCTTTATTCTTCTTTTTAAAGGTCGTTAAAGTCTCTTTTTAAACCACTAAAAAAATATGTTGGTATACTATACATGCCACAAGCTAAATACAATATCTTATGCAAAGTCGAAATATTTGTTGCTAAAACTGTATTGAAGAGACTTTTTAATTCAATATAGTGATAATTTTCTTTCATAACTAGTTGAAAAGATGAGTAAGATGAATTTCAAATTTGGAACTAGTTATATATTCCATAAAGTACTTGAAAGCTCCACATTTTTTGTTTTTCAGTGCACTAGGTAAAAAATTCTAATGCTCATGCACTTTATTTTTTCCTTAGTAATATGCAACCTTTGATGAAGTCGATGATTTTTTCTATGCTATACAAATTCAATAACCCTGTACGCGTGTTTGGTCCCCCCCGAATGCACATCCTGGATCCGCCCCTACTAACACCTTACTTCGAATCAAACGTGGAAGCCTGCCTGTCATGCAAGGGGAATAAACTAGGTAGCTGCTGAATACTTGTCTAGATTAAGCTCTAATTAACATAAGGGTTAACAATTGTTAAGATTTAAGCTCCTATAAAATTGTCGCACACAAACATAGGAGGACGGATATTTAACGTAATTCGACATCTTGCCTACGTCCATAGGGAAGACAATGAGAATGGTGCTCTCTGTTGTTTTCTCACTTACTCATCTTATTACAAAAACACTTAACACTATAGCATTTGAGCTAACTAAGTTCTAAGTGGCTTATACTCTCTTTACCTCTCTGTGTGGCTTTAGCTCTCAAAGGCTAAAAGGCTCGAGTGTTGGTGTGCAGAACCCTTCTGCATTAGAGAGGGGAATAGGGTGGAGAGCATGTACAAAAAAATGCAACTCAAGTCTTCCACGCTTATATCATCAAGGGAATAGCGCACCTAAACAAGCTATAGACAATTTATCTACACCTCCTTGACTACATGGGATTCGTTTCTATCAGTTTCTTGATTTTCTTCATTCCACTAGCTTATGAGGAAATGCCCTCATACATAATCGATCTTATATAATGTCTTGAATGGATCTTCTTCGTCAATGGATTTTGAAATAGAGATGGCCGATGTTAGGCAGAAGTCTGATCTAATAACCCAGAGGTAAAACGGACCTCATTGCCCTTTACTTGAGGGGATATTTGTAGTCTGGTGATTCTTTTACGTATAGAACAACAGATGGTAGCTATAATCACCTCATTCTTATTCTACTTCAACGGCTTTAACTCATCTTACAGTGTTCATACCTGAAACTTATCAGCAGCCATTGTTAATCAACAATGGCAGTAGCAATCACATCAATGAAGATATATACCAATTATGAATCGAAGTCAACAATAGAAGCTCAAAAACAACCCAGAAACTGTTTCAAAGACCTCAAATGACACCAGGTCTGTTTCATCTGGTATTGGTATTTCATAAGGCGAACCAATTAATTAGGCATACGTATATCTAGATTTTGATTGTTTTTTATATCTCAGTGGTGCATACTGTGGTTGTTTCAGTATATACTTCAGTATCTCACTAGTGCATATTGTGGTTATCTGTGTCAACGAAGTATACTACAGTATGTTCGGAACAACAAAACCTAATAAGTAAGTATAGCCTGAAATCTTGGAGATTATGAAGTTAAGCTTCAACTCATGCTAACAAGGACTCGTAATTCTGCCATGAAAGCACCCTGCTCTCTGTGTGTGTATGTGTCTGTTTCTCTGTGTGTGTGAGTGAGTGTGTGTGTGTTAGAGAGAGAGAGAGAGAGAGAGAGAGAGAGAGACCTGAGAGCCAGTTGGAGAGAACAGAAACTCGCGACCTTCAGATGCCAGAAGAGACATGTATTTGGAGTTGGAGACCATCTCAGCTTCACTGGTCAGTCCCTTGACTCCATCTTCCTGCCTCATTCTCTCTGTGTGTGTTTGTGTGTGTGTCTCACCAACTTTTCTACGCACCGGATGGCAGCAGCACATCTACAAGTACTGTTTATATTCACCGAACGAACACTTTACAATTCCACTGAGAACCATATTCCTTTTTCACATCAGATCACCACCACCCGCTGTCCATCCCCATCAACATGATTACCACACCCCCAACACCCCCACACCTACGTAGCCTTCCAACTCTCACTACATATTTACGCGCAACTTCTCATGTACGTACATTATGCATAAAGAGGAGTACTCCACTAATAAACCCTTAGCCTCGGTAAATACGTCAAGTTTCGCTCGTTGGGTGGTTAAAAAGTTCAAAACAACAAACACGTTGAATATCTGTTTTGCCTGATCGTTTGAACGCTTCGATACTCCCAAACAAAAGATTAATTATACTAATAAATTCATTTTTACGCTTCTAGTACTAATAATGAGAACTTATATTATTATATTCGTAAAGTTCCTAACCCTCTTTCGGCTCTTTGTTTAGGAGTCTAATAAGTGACAAGGGACCAATAATAAAAAAAGGTTTGTCAAACAAAAGCCTTGCAAAGGAACTGAGAAGGAGCCACGTACATGCGGGGTGATGTCGACGGGGAGCACTTTATTGGTTTGTATAAGCGGTACTGCTGCGATCAAGGTGCGTGTTGTCTCGAAATACCTTCTTGGAGGTGGTAAAGGACCAGGGATATGAGGGACACCTGTCGTCTCTGCATTTTTCTCACAGCTGGAGTACTTTCCCCGGAAAATCTGGGGACCTGGTTCAGTTGCGTACGAGGATCAATCTAACACAAAGTATCCGATCCTACGGCCTGCAAACCGACATGTTGCTATGGCAATCGCCAAACTTTCCTATGGTCTCATTCATTGCTCTAACGTCAACGTCCGCGTCTTCTGCTCTAATCACCGAAAATCATCGTCAATGCCGAATAAAGTTTTGGTGTTACATCGTTTGCACGATGACAGATCTGACTTCTTGTGTAGCTAAATACTCCTTTTTTTTTGACTCGTTTCGCCGACGATTTTTAAGCGTTATTGAATACAAATTATTAAAAGTATTTAACGATGATTAATTATTACTGTATAGAGGTTGTAGTTACGCTACTACAACCCAAGTAGTAGTCAATTTTTTTCATTAATGTTTGTGCTTCGTTGATAATTAAGTTTGTATACTTTGTTCAGACTCGTGGCGTTTATTCAGAAAAACTATTCCGCATGCGTTTGACATGATCGTTGTTCACGATTGATGGTT
Source organism: Escallonia rubra (assembly GCA_033065855.1). NCBI lineage: Eukaryota > Viridiplantae > Streptophyta > Magnoliopsida > Escalloniales > Escalloniaceae > Escallonia > Escallonia rubra. The sequence goes on from JAVXUO010002269.1 coordinate 170,266, forward strand.
GATTGAATCAACGCTGGATACCATCTGGTTAGTATATGTTTTGGTAAATTTATTACGATAAACTATACTGTTTTCATTTAAAAAAGAATTGACCATATTTCATTCTTGGACTGACCAAAAAAGAAAAATAGCACTTTTTAAATTAAAATTATTATTACTTTTTTTTTTCATGTTTACCCTTATTATATAAATTTTTTTTTTTTTTACATTTAATCCTCGACCAACTCATTTTTCTCTCGTTGCCTACATCTTTTCCTTCTCTCGTGTGAAAGAATGACAAACTCATGAAATATTCTCCATATCTTACATAAACGTACGAGTCGAATAGGATTAATTAATGCTCTCACGTGAATTGTAGTCTTGGGCCAACAAAAGTCAACAAGACCATCGGTGGTCTCTGTTACAATTAAGGCTTTAGCTTCTTTCTTGATGAGACTCCCAAGGAATCGTGTACCGTTCTCAGTTGCGTAAAGCCTAGGGCCTGCCCCTCCTTAGCCTTGGGCTCACATGTTAACATCGTATCCTTTTCGAGAATTGTGGTATTTCACTTTGAATCGTTTACATATTGTTTTTTTTCATTACAAAATTCAAATTTTTTTTTTTTTTGTGACGTCTTTAATTTTTAATGAAGAAGGTTCTTTTTTAAAGAAAAAGACTAATAAATATACTATGGTTTGATGGAGCTTTAAATGAGCTGAGCTTTGTTAAAGGAGATTCCATATTTTTGAGATTCTGAAGTTGCTTGATGAAAAATTAATGTTTACTTTTATGTCCGTTGAAAATTGAAATTTCGTGTTGTACAGATAAAGTAAAAATTTTGAAATGCTATTGAAATGGGATAACCGTAACAGTATACCAAACATAAATAAAACTTATTAGGAGGACATTATAGCCGTTCTTGTAATTTTAAATTGCGTAACAATATTTATACGTTAAGCAAAACACTTAAATGTAATTGTACATTGTAGATGAATTTTGTAGCAGTGAACAGAAGAGCTCATTACTTAAAGTTACTATGATTATTCGTACGATGATTATTATTATTATTATTATTATATGATGATAATGACGTAATATTTCAAACCGTGAACCAAATGAACTCTTAGTTCATCAAATAAAGTGATCAAAGCTTCGGCTTTCGACTTTCGCTTTCCCTCCGTGCTTTTACGCTGCCGCATATAAAAATTTATATCAACTTTATCGCTTTCGTGTTCTCGCTCTTGCTGTTCTCTCACTCAGCAAACTCATAACTTCGTTCGTCACCCGCACCATGATAAAAGCCAATCAATGTGCTCCCCAGCATGGGATCTAGACAGTGGTTACATGTACCTCAACTAAGCCCTCGTTAAAATGAACGGCCTCATCTTGGCTCACGTAAAATAGTATTCCAAACATTACAATACACGTTTTCAGCTATTTCATTTTGAACTTTTTCAAAAATATATATCTAAGAACGAAAGTAACCAAAAGGGCTAACCAGGCACAACTAAGAACGAACGTAACAAAAGGGCTAACCAGGCACAGCCTAAATATTGCTCCCAACTCATATCAATTGAACCACATTCTATTGATTTTGTTTGGCCTTTGCTGTCAATTTGTTCTTTGTTTCTATTCTATATAATATATGGGTCTTAAGACTGGATTATGTATTTCCGTTTCTACTATTTAAACCAAAAAAGAAAAAAAAACCAAAATTTTAAGATGGGCTTGCAATTGGTAGGCCTAATGGTTTCATATCCAGCCAAGGTTGGGCCTCTGCAAGCGTAGGCCATGTGGCTTGGGCTACCAGAATATTTATGGGTCTGATCAATTTGTTCTACGCGTTCTTCAGTTTCTAAGTAACTCTTTACCTTTGGGCTTCTTCTGTTGTTCAAACCTGCACATGGAGGCCCATTCTTATCCTAAGCCCAATTAAGGGACTAAATGAGATCAAATCTGGCTGGTACAATCACAAACTCTTTTTTTATCTAAAGGAATCTCCCACAAGTATAGCAGCAAGAGTTTTGTTGGTCGCTAAATGTTCAAGTTTTTTTGAAGAAAAAAATCTGTAATGATGTTAAATCTTGTAGTTATATTCATAGCCATGAAAAAATAAAATAAAAGAAGATGATTGGTTTGTGCTCTGACTCTCTTATTTTTAAAATGTTGTTTAACATTATTGTCGTTTTTAGTAAATTTAATAGAACGGTAGTCTTCTTTTAATAAACCTAGAAACACCGTAATCGTTTGTTCAAAAAGCATTGTTGTCCCTCTTGATGAATTCAAATGGTATTATTGTCATCTCTAAATAAATTCAAACAATATTGTTGCGCTTTTTAAAGAATTCAGGTAACAAAAGGACATTGACCGGTTACGGTTATGGGAATCCGAAATAAGTATAAGAAGTATCATGGCACAACAAGTCATAAACATGGTGCGATCACGTGAAATAGTCAATTTAACTATGTTCACAATCTACGGATTCACTCCATTTTGTTAGAAGATAGTAAAGTTGCAGTAAATGAAGTAAGTGCATAATCAAGACGCTCAGGTTTTTCGCCTTAAAATAGAATTGAAGTATCTTTCTCATGCGTCGGGGCTTTCAACAGATGTGGGATTCTCTATTAATGCATTGCAGTGATTCCTAAAAGTGTCGCTAAAAAGTGCAAATTTGTCATTGTAGAACAAAATCTATTTTCCAGCGACCAATAAAATTTAGTGACAATGTATTTTATCGATACTAGAGCGGTCGCATCGCACCCTCGAGAAGAAAGGCTTGTTTTCAGCAAAGTTTAGCAAATATTCGGCTATAGTAATTTGACATAGATAACTCAATAATAATAATCATCAAAAGCTGCTTAACTATATACAGCTTGTACTATGACCGTCTCACTTTTGATTTGAGAAAGTATCGACTCTGCCTCTTGATAAATTCAAAATTATCTGTCCCTTCTTAATAGGTCCAAGAAGTATAATTGTCCTCTCGACAAATTCGAAAAAGTATTACTATCGTTTCATGATAAATTCAAGTAATAAAAGGACATTGACTGATTACGTTTATACAGATCTACAATAGACTCAGGAGAAACGTATTACTATATGATTCGCACAACAACTCGCACATGGTATGATCATGTACAAGTGCAACTCAAACTACATTCACAATCTACCGGTTCACTTCATTTTGTTGCGAAATAGAAAAGTTGCAGTAAAGGAAGTAACGTAATCAAGTCAATCAAACATTTCATTCTGCGTATAATGAAAATATCCTTCTCAAGTGCTTTCAACAAATGTGAACTCTCTATAAAAGCATGATAGTGAATCCTAAAAGCGTCGCTAAACCAAAAAGTTTACTATAGTAAACTACACTTAAACTTTCAACGAACCGATGTTTACGTTCAGTGACAATTCTAGCAAACGACGTGCTTTATTGGTATTAATCATGAAGTGGCTGGCATTGCACTCTCACAAAGGCTTGTTGCTACGGCCCATATTAACCCCAGGCAATGATAAATTGTTGTAGCTAGCAATGGTTCTGTCAAAGCTAGTTAACTAATCACGGCTTGTAGTATGTATGGCCTCGGTGGCTTCTTGAAAAGTTGAAGAACTATCGGTGTCCCCTCTTTATATTTAAAAGAAAATCGTTGTCTCTCTTGAAAGATTTAAAGAAGCACCGCTGTCGTCTCTTCATAAGTTCAAAAAATAGTGTTGTCGCTTCTTGAAAAGTGCAAAAAATAACGTTCTTGCGTCTTGATGGTTAATAAACTCAAAAACTATTGTTGAAGCCTCTTGATGAATTCAAAGAGTATATTATCTCTTGATGAATTCAAGTAACAAAATAACACCGACAGATTACGGTCATATATATAAGCTTACAATAAATTATAAAAACAAATTGTCGCTTCTTGAAATGTTCAAAAAGTAGTATTGTCGCCTACTGATAAAATTTTAAAAAATATCGTTGTCGCCCGATGATGAATTCAGAAAGTGTCATTGTCGTCTCTTGATGCATTAAGGTAAGAAAATGACATTTGCAGATTATTGTTATACAAGCCTACAAATAGATATAAATCCCCGTATAACAGCCCTGTTCACGCAACAACTAATACACCGATGGCGTGTAGTGCCACTCTAACCCGAAACGTGTTTGGCACTACACTTACACATGATCGGTGTACGAGTTGATCACTCATCATATTGAACATTTTTCTAGATTACTCTATAAATCTCAATTCTCTACGACTACAAAATAACTAACAATTTTGAAAATCATCGTTAAAAGGGCAAATTTTTACCTTAAGCAATCAATGAATAGAGGTAATTCAAACCCACCAATTGCTACTTTGCAGCAGTGACCATCCTCCTTCACTTTCTAATTCTTCACTCTCTTCCCTTCTTTCACACCAAATAGAGCAAAAGTGGAGTCTTTTAATTGCCCTCATTAACTTGACCATAATTATTACACAGCAATTTTACAGTTTGCCAAAGTCCGTCAATAGAAATTATGTGAATGGCCAAGTGAATTTAGTCACCCAGATCCTTTAATGGCTTCTTAATGGTTCAAATATGCCATTGATTATACTCCACTGGACTACAGCAATGATGCAACAATTGAACTTAATGGACGCTGCATACCCATTCTCAATAGCAGCGCGTTCATTCCCTTCACCACCATCATCGGTATTCAGTGCAGTAGTGCACACAGGAAATTTTTCTTACTATTAATTTTGTATTATGGAAATGGACTCAAGATTATGACAGAAAACCAGAACCCAGAACTAACATATAGACCGGAGGGAAGAAGGAAACAGAGAGATACGAACTGGACAAGATTATTGGGGGAACAGGGAGAAGGGAGGCCAATGAATTCCTCAGCAGGGGTTGGCTTCAGAGGGATCAAAGAGCTCGGGCTCAAGCTTGGCGCGACAAACAGGACAAACGGAGTGCTTGGAGAGCCAAGTATCGCCGCACTGGAGGTGAAACCCGTGGTTACAGCCGGGAACCAGCCGGGCTGGGTCGTCGCCGCCGATCTCGTCCAGGCACACCGCGCAGTCCGTCCCCATCACCAAGTCCTTTCCGGTCACCCTCGGGAGCTTCTCCAGCTCGGATTCCGACAGCCCTTCTCCCTTAGCCGGTTTCTCCGGTACTGACCCGGGAACCGGCTGGCTCTGGCTGCAGTTGGCAGCGTACCACAAGAGGCACGTGTAGATTAGGAAAACGGCGCTCATGCCGGCGCAGGGGAGGAAGAGGGCAAGGAACACCGACAGGAGCATCCTGGACGACGACGTTTTTGCTGATCTTGGTGTTCTCTGGGGGTGTGTAGAACCGTTGGCTATGGAGGAAGGTGACCGTGGAGTGAAAGGGTTATTGAAGGCGAAGAGCGGCACACCATAGCGTAGGGTGTAGGTTCAGAAACAGTGGGTGCCTTATATACGGGTGGCTTTGGGCTTTGGGCTTCGGGGGAAAGGTCAAAAAGTTGTAGGGGCTGTTTGGCTGGGATGGAATCCGGATTCTGGAGTCTGAGCTGGGATTTCTCTGATTTTCTCAAAGTTTGCTTTGATTTGTTTCGGGTGGTAAACGGGGCTTTTATGGGGAAAATGCAAAGCCAGGGCTTGCAGTTTTGGAAGATGACGTGTATTGATGAATGACAAGAAAGAGGTGCTGATACTCATGATACACAGCACCAAAAAGAAAAAGGAAAATAAAAGGTACGGATGGAGAAATACAATTCATGACATATTTAGGCCGGAGACGCGCTGTATAACTCATTATCTCGGATTGTACGTAATGATAAAATTTACCGTCAGTAAAGTGCTTTGGTAGACGGAGATCTAGAGATCTTATATAACATGCACGCATGTACCACTGACAACAGGTACATTTTCTACGAGATTTTTGCACATCTTTACAATTGTGCCTTTGTTGTCATGCCAAATTTTAGCGTTTTCTCCAAAAAAAATCAGTTTATACTTGTTTAGAAATGTTGTATGCATACCATTTTAGAGAAACATTTTCTTTTTAAAAAAAATTCGTTGCCCCTTAGGTTTAGTAGTGACCAATAAGTGTAAGTAATTGATCATGAATGAGGGGAGTGTTTCGATTAAAGAAGCATTAACGTACACAATGTTTCAAGGAATTATGTTTTAACTTTTTATATTTTTCTGTTTGAAGAATAAGAGATATCTTAGGGCCTGCGCTTAAATCAAGACTAGTCTCTTTGCGGCGATCATAAGAATGCAGCCTTCATATCGGCCTGGTGCATTAGGGAACATAATTTTTTTTTCATGTTAGCCTCGGGATTTGAGCGTGGCAAGTCAAAAAAATAATTTCACTTTTCGTAAGTAACTACTCTTTCCTTTCATTTCAAAGTGTCTGTTTGACCATATGATCTGTTTAAAGAAACACATTCTTAACTCAGAACATTTAAAGCCTTTTCCTAAACCTCCTTAGACAAGCCAAACTTTTAAAGAAGCAACTAAATAAAATGCTCTATTTTGCATAAGTAATATGCGAAAATCTCATACCAAAATAGAAAAAAACGGAAAACTCAAAAGGGAGGGACAGAGTACAAATTGGATGGTGAATTACATTGGAACCCCCCGATTTAAAGAACATATTACTCGCTGCCCTTTTTATATATTGGTATAGTTCATGTATACCCCTACGATTTGACTTCAAATACCACCTCAAAATGCTCTTGAAGGCTTAGCATACCTTGTAGCTTTCCGCTTTATAATAGTCAAATTTTCGGAGTTATTTTGGCATTTCTTTGACAATGATAAGACGGAAGGTGTGAGCGTAATTACTAAGATTTGAGAGGTATAGAGTTAATGTTACCCAACTCAGGGGTGTAAATGTAATTTGTTCAAACTTATTTTGTCGCTATGTGTGTCTTTAACCACGGGTTACGCATGCACGTTTTTAAGTACGTCAATGCGTGCATCTTTTATAAGTAACCGTGTATCTTAGGAAGTGTTCTTAGATAACACATTTAATTGTATAAATTGCCCGAAACCTCGTCACGTATTACTTTTATTAGATATCGTTCATAACAAATTCATTTGTACACAATAAAAAAACATTTCATGCACAACTTTGTGCATGTATGAACTTGTTATGTGCGCAAGAATCTTTCCTTGTTGGACGATTCATAATGAGATAATTTCGTTTTAATCCCTCATACTTTACCCTTTTTTTATTTTAGTCCATGTCCTTCAAAGTCGTTGAAAACAATCCATTTACTATCCATCGTCGTCAAATAAGTACCTCTATTACATTTTTCTGTCCAAAAGGACCAGATGACAGGCACGTGATCACACTTTTGAGGGTGTTCATGTGAAGCCATGCCAGACAAAACCAAAATTCCAAAAAGCACCATCACTGTCCAATCCAACAACCAATTTTCCTCCATCGCCGCTCTTCCAATCCAATTACCAATTTTCACCAACAGGTAACAACTTTCACCATGACTGCATCTCCATACCTATCATTACCAAATCTAGCATCATAATTACTAACTAAGAGAAATTGAAATCCCAAAAAACCTAAGAATCTTCAATTGAGAATTGGGTTGCAAATCTGATGGCGGCACCAAAATAATGATGGTGGCTGGGGGTTGGCGAGGGTAGTGATGGCGTTGATGTTAGGAGGTGGCGACGACGGGGTTGGCCGGGGCTTTGAGAGGTGGCACGTAGGCGAAAGTAGACGGGAGTGGTATGGTAGTCCTGTGTTATGGCGGTGGAAGAACGAAAAGAGAGAAAAGAGAGCGAGTGGTGAGGCACTTATGATGGGAAGTAGTTGATGGTGGTGCTGGTGGGATGTTAGGGGTGGCGATGGCGAGGTGGGTGGTGTGACCGTAGGCAGGAGTGTTGGTGGTTGAGTGTTGGTGATGGCGGTGGAAGAGAGAGGGAGAGAGAATTGTTTAGGGCAATGATTTGGACAGAAATGTGGTCATTTGGATGGAAAGAGGTAGCAGAGAGGTAATATATGACTGAGAATAATACATGGGTCAGTTTCAACGATTTTTGTGGACAAGGACTAAAATACAAAAAACATGTAAAGTACAAGGGACTAAAATGAAATTAACCCATTCATGATTTGTCCTGGGACAACTAGTTACTCTGCAGTCTGCACTGTGTCTTGCGCGTGACCGTAATTTGTGAAACTGTATTGCCTTTTATGGTAGTTACAAGGGGTGTGCCGGTGTGTATCCTATGCAAGGCTAACCATGTCGCCATTCGAGTAAAAATCATGTCATTCAAGTATGCATCTTTAATTAAAAGTGCGACTCAAATGGCGACAACATTGTGATAGATCCGTAAAATTATATTACTTTCGGTGTGAAATCGCATTTTTGACAAAGGTGTATGAATTCAGTCGATCTCAAAACACGAGGCTACTTTTCGACTTCACTTATACTACAAATATGTTGTGACAATTTTTAGTTTTATTACGAAGTTAATGTGTCTTTCTTTCATTCACTTAGTTTATAGTGTTAGGACTCGTTGATACTAGAAATACGTAGGATCAGGAGGTATGGGAAACATATAATACTATGAGGCGATGTGTGATATGTGAGAAAGCCAAAGAATTCTAACTTGCAAATTATAAGAGTTACAACCCCCACTTGCTTTAATTTTGTCGCCGATGCTTGGAGCGAGAAAGCCCTGCCCTGCACGTTGAGATGAATGAGCCACCTTCAATTTGTTTCAAGAAAAAACTAAATTGATGACGAAGAAGAAGTCAAGCCTGTGCACGGTTTCACTCAAAGAGTCGAGCTATCAAGAAACATTATTCTTCTTCGAACTTAGTCGTTCGTATCTACGTACATTGTCGTTCATGTACACAAGTATGTTTAGTTATGCTTTCGCTTGTTATCTATATCCGTATGCTCTGTCACAAAATTTTGTTTTCTCCCAACAACTAGAGGTTTACAAAGTGGTGACAATATCTCTTGATCGGTAACACTAGGTGCAGGAAAGTGTTCCCTGCAAACAGTGGAATCATGTTTATTGGATAATCTAGATCTTTTTCATCTACCTATCATCCCACTTGTGTCTCTCACCGTCATGGATCTTTTTTTAGCATAGGCAGGAAAGAAATGCGATGAGATTAATACCTTTCCTCTAATCCTCTGTAAACAAAAGTCTACATAGCAGGTTTAATGCTACGCCTTGAATCATTCAGCCAACCTCATTATCAAGTTCCACATCAATCTTATATCGAGTTTGGGATTCATTCTTACAGGCGGTAGATTTTTCTTTCTCTTGAACCTGCTTTTGAATTGTAAACCAGATTTTTAATATAATATATGAGAGCTACGCCTAGGTCCTGACCATGCCGCCCCATGATCCTTAGGTCGCTTTCTCGCCGCTTGTCTCAGTCCGACGGGATCAACTCATATTTCACGCTTTGCGTGCTGACAAGTATCAAGTCTCACATTAACCATACATGGATATGTAATCGGAACTTCTACCTTTGTGGATCTTAAGCATGGGTCGCTTTCTCGCCGCTTGTCTCGGTACGATGGGATCAACTAAGTTCCATATCAACCATACATGGGTCTGTAATCGGCTCTTATACAGTTATACTTGGTGGACTTCTTGTCATCTTAAGCATGCTTGAAAATTAGGTTTTAATACTCATTTACTCGTATTGATACCCCCAAAAGGTATTTCCTTTCCTTTTATATTTCTAATTTGTCTTCCTGCTCAGAAATTCACTAATTATTTAACTATTGGCCGAACATTAAATAAATGTAACTCGTTTATCAAATTTTGCTGGTCTCGCTCTCAGCGATTAATACACAAACAAAAACCTTTTTGTAGAGTTTCGAAAAACAGGAAAGTATGTAAATGGTTGGGGTTCTCTTGGAAGAACCACAATTCACATACTATCTAGGAAAGAGCTATCCAAGTCACCTGTTTTTGTTTGAATTCCATTTCTGCAAATAGAGCAAAACCTGAATTTGGTATCATTTCGGGTAACAGCTCTGTGAAGTGTGGACTCATCATAACTTGTATTTGAACTTTTTGTGCGCACAAGGACTCCTACAATAATGACCTTCTTTTGCACAGAAAGAACAAGATTGTACACAGCTAAACCAATTTATGTCACCTTCACACTGAAATTAGTAGTTTCATATGACACTGCAACTCTAATTCACCTTAAGAAATTAAGGAGTCTGTTTCAGTTGCGTATAATATACGCAACTGAAATATACGCAACTGAAACAGACTCCTTAATTTCAAGATGGTATATATAGTTGTGTTTGTCACATTATTAACTTAATTGTTCAAGATGGTTTAGGTGCTGCAGGAGATATTCTGCTCAAAATGAGGGGTATGACAGCGTATGTTAATGGCTCGAGTTTGAGAACACAACAATTTAAAACGTTGTGTGTTCAATATAATATGCCTCGCAGGAGAGCAGTTACAGATGTGGTCCACAGGTGGAACTCTACATACCACATGCTTTTACACATTCTGGCATACCGAGAAGTCTACACGCATTTTCTACTAACCCAGTTCCCAGCCGGCTTGCCAACTCAAGAGGAATGGCAGATGGCCACATACCTAGCTGAATTTTTGGAGGTATTCTACACGTCTACCAATTTATTGTCTGGTACGTACTATCCCACCTCTCCTCTCGCTGTAATAGAAATTCTGAAGATGGCTACAATGTTAACAAAATGGAGATATATAGGACCCTTTAGGGAAATAGTACAAGTGATGGATCAAAAATTTAATAAATATTGGAGGAAACTGCCTGCTATTTTTACTGTGGCTACTTGTTTAGATCCTAGGTTAAAGTTGCATGGCGTGAACGCCTCGATACAAGAGATATCGAAATTAATGCGCTACACAGCAGATGACACAACCTTGCTCACAGCAAAAGTGAGCAAGAGGTTTGAGGACTTGTTCAACCTCTATCGTAATTCTGCTGACGTGCGCGGGCGAGCTACATCATCATCCACTGCTGAGAGGTATTATGCGCCATACCTTCAAGGCTTTGAACATCTAGTAGCAAGACAACTACCAGGTGAAGGTACTTCTAATTCGGGAGGTTCGTATAATTTTTCCTCTTTTAATGAGATTGGTGTATATGCAAATACTGATCATTATTCTGATTTATCAAGGCAAGAACAGATTAATTTTAATTTGTTAAATTTTTTGAAACAAAATCAAAACATGTATAAAACTTTATCCCAAATTGCACGGGATGTACTGCCAGTGCAAGCCTCCACGGTTGCTTCAGAGTCGGCATTTTCAGCAAGCGGGAGGGTTTTGGATGACAGGAGGAGTCGTCTTAACCCCGAGTCGCTCGAGCTATGTGTATGTTGGAAGGATTATCTTGATGCGAAATACCGCGAGCAAGATAAACCGATTGATGATAGGAAGAGCAGTGACTCGGATATTGAAGTACTTCCGGATGATTAGGTAATTTGTTTTTATTTTCCTCTTTTGATCCTTTTGGTTGACGTTGCAGATTTCTTGATCTTTGATTGCTGATATTTTGGATAGACATGCATTATTATTTTGATTGTTAGAGTTTTAAGAATAAATTTTTTCACAAAATATACTTTTTTCCATATATATAAAATAATTTTTTACACGCAAGATATATATTTTTTTGTATATATAAAAAAATAGGTAACTTCGCCTGTTTGTTTACAAGCAGCCGGTCCCAAACCCGGATAAAAGGAGGAGGGCCTATGAACACATTTATTATTTTTCTATATAAATTGTTATGTGTTAAGATTTTATTAATAAAGCTCACCAAGAAGAGTATGAAAATGTTTAACATATTAATAAAGCTCACCAAGATTAGGTTCGTTAAATTGTGAATATTGCCTAGAGGCTAGAGATGAAATTGAATAATAAGAAGAAAAAAAAAGTTTTGGGCCCGGGCCCGGCCCAAGCCCGGCCCTAAATATTGGGCCTAGGGCCAGGGCCTGGACTGGGCCTAGGTTTCCCTTTCCGCAGGCCCGGCCCGGCCCGGCCCGGTTGGCAGCCCCACTGGCCCGGCCCCACAGCAGGCCCGATGGGCTTGGGCTGGGCCGGCCCAAGCCCGGCCCTTTGACAACTCTAGCGTATATAGGCATAAGCCTGCAAATCATTCAACCAGTGATGATGCCCAACTAACAGCTACGGCGTTAGCTATATCTTATCTTGTCTAGTTAATTATTAGTGCTACAGTTCACCATTCCCGTAGTTCCTGAGAGAGACACATCCATTGTTATCTAAGTTTTGATGGGGACAAGGGGTGCTTGGCTTAAAAGTTATGGCTAAAACATGACATAGTATTTTTTTAAAATTTTCCGTCTAATGGATCAAATGTTTAGAACGAATGATAATTTATTATTATGTTAGAACTTTAGTTTAACACGAAATTTTGAGTTCGACTCTCGTGTTCATCCGTTCTATTGTAGCGTTCAACAACTTAACAGTTAGCTTTTGAGAAGATCAAAATTGGAAAAAGGGGCAAATCCCATGTAGACTATCATCATAGATATTGTAGGTTGGGGAATGGGGTAACCAGAGGAGCGAATATGTTAATTAATTCACAAGATTCCAGAGGAGCATGTTGATTAATTCACAGCATTGTTGGGCACAGATTGGTTATGCTAAAATGAATGGACTAAGGACATGAAAGGAAAGGAAGTTCGCTAATAAACTAAAGCCACATATGGGAAAAAATAAAAGTACCAATATTTTACGTACTATGGAATCTCTCCTAAATAATTTAACGTAAACTGGTTAAATACCATATTAAATCTGCATTCCTCCGTATATTTTACTTAAAATCTATAGCTTAATTATTTCATGATCATTGCAATCAAATATTCTTTTTGCCTGACTTGTTAAGCCGCGTCTGTGTCATTGAGTTAAAATTCAAACGAATTGAGTATAATTTAAAATTAGACAATTCTCTTAGACAACGAGCAATTGGATAAGCAAAACATTTGATGAAGGGGACTTGTTAGTCCCATTTTTATGGCCTACAACCAAATATCAAATGTTTTTGGACTTGTTAGTCCAAAAACATTTGATAAGCAAAAGTAAAGTATGATTAAAAGTTTTTTATATCTTCATTTACCGATACTATATATAGTGTCAACCCTCCACAAATCGTCTTGGTTTAGTAAATGTAGTGCAAAATACTAAATAAATGGTACTGGAAAAGAAAAGAATCAATTACACGCTAGCTGGGTACTTTCAAGTTTGCTCGCGGTACTGTGCGGCACCCCAAAGTTCATTTTATCTATCTTGCACCACAGACTTATATAAGTGTGGCACCAATCACCCCCTAACCATATTCCAACCAAATTCCGTGCAAACATTTGACATGACTGAACTCAATAGGGCATTTTTGGAATATCAGGTCAAAAAAATTGAAATTTAGGGTTCATTGTGATCAAAATTGAGGAAGAAGGGATCTAGGTTTCGTGTATGTTAGAAGTTGATGGCTGTCATGGGATCTAGGGCAAAATTTGGTGACTGTGATGAGTTTTGTTAATGGTGGCTAAGGTGGCAAGGGGTATGGTGATTGGTAGAAGCAGTGGATGGTGAGGCAGTGGGTGGTGGGTATGTTGATTAATGGAGGTGGGGGTAGGATGCAGACCGGTGGTGGTGATGTTGGTGAAGATGGAAGGTGAAAGATGGGGAGAGAGAGGGGGGAGGGGGTGATTGCCAAAAATGTCCCCTAAAATTGAGTTAAATCACCACTCCGACGAGTTAATTCGCCAGAAAGTGGTTGCGAAGTGTTTCGTGCCACAGTTATGCAAGTTTGTGATGCAAAATAGCTAAAACGAAGTTCGGGATGCCAAACACCAATCCTGATAAACTTGAGGGCGCCCAAACATAATTAACCAAAAAAAAATTACAAACTTTGAGAATGTAGTAAATAAATACCATGTAAAATGGTTACCCTAAATTGCACATTAGTAACTTTCATCTATGCCATATGTTTTAAGTTATTTCACACTAAAAAACTTCCAATGTTTGCTCGTCTTAGTTCGTTTCTTTCTTAATTTTGAGTTATCTCACATTGAAAACCTTCCAATGTTTGGTCGTCTTAGTTCGTATGTCTCTTAGTTTCGTACACGAGTCGTGTGGGGATACTAACCGGTAAATTGCAATTACAAAGCTTTTGTTAGAACTTTGAACTTTCTTCAGGGGTCATTGGCCAGTTAGAGAAACTTTAGACAGATTAGAAACAGTTCATAAAACAAATCATATGAGATCATCTTTTCAGGTTTAATATGGAAATTAAGCCTGAGACTAATCAAAAAGGAAAACTACGCATAAGGAATACAGAGATCGGAAGCAAATGAATTCCTCAGCAGGGGTTGGCTTCAAGGGGATCAAAGAGCTCAGGCCCAAGCTTGGCCCTGCAAACGGGGCAAACAGGGTGCTTGGAGAGCCAAGTATCGCCGCACTGAAGGTGAAACCCGTGGTTACAACCGGGGACCAGCCGGGCCGGTTCATCGCCGTCGATCTCGTCCAAACACACCGCACAGTCCGTCCCCATCACCAAATCTTTCCCGGTCACCTTCGGGAGCTTCTCCAGCTCCGACGCAGACAGCCCTTCCCCCTTGGCCGGTTTCTCCGGTACTGACCCGGGAACCGGCTGGTTCTCGGTGCAGCTGGCGGCGTACCACAACAGGCACATGTAGACCAGAAACACCGCGCTCATGCCGGCGCAGGGGAGAAAGAGGGCAAGAAACACCGACAAAAGCATTTTTAGTGACGCTTTTCTGGATTTCTCTCTCTCTCTCTCTCTGTGCGGGAGTTGGGTATGACGGATGAGGCCTCTTATGAAGGCCGGTGACGGTGGAGTGAAGCGGTGGTTACAGAAGGGGAAGGAAGGCACACCATGGCGTCCGGTGAGGACTGAGAAACAGTGGGTGGCCTTTATATATGGCTGGGTTTGGGGGTTCTTGGGGAAGAAGGGTTAATAAGTGCTGTTTGGCTGGACTCAACCTGGACTCTGAGCTGGATTTTTTGAATCCGTGAGTTGGGTGCTTTGAAAAGGTGACGTGTATTTACTTCGGGTGGTAAATGGGGCTTTTATGGGGGAGTGCAAACAAATATTGCAGTTTTGGAAGATGGCCTGATTCATCATGACAAGAAAAAGCTGCTCATACATACATAGTAAAAATTAAAAAAAAGGAAGAAAAAGTTGCTAATACTGAGTTGCTGCAATCTTACGAATTTGAATTGTATATATGCTGCAATATTTGGAAAGTGTTCTCTTGTAGATGAGCTATCTTGATTATTGGAATTGTGAGGGTGCATGTACATACCGCTACTGATGACAGTTGTGTATGTGAACAATAAAATGGTGCGGAGAATCTTGATAAGTATTCAATACATTAGGTTGCCCATTAACTCACACACGACGATCATAGGTTTTAGTAATGAATATTGAAAGTAAGTATACTCTTGAATATAAAGTAGTGTACTAGAAAGACCCGCATTTTTTGAATTTTTTTTGGGTCTTTGATTATTTAAATTGTGAGAATTTATGTACATATAGCTGATGACAGTGGTATAAAACCGATTTTTAAAAAACTTACAATTGTGTTGTCGCTGTCATACCAAATTTTAAGTTCAATGATTTTTTCATGCAGTACGCAGCATGCAGAGAATCTTGTTAACGATTTATTTCATTTTATTGCCCATTAACTCACACACGACAATGGTATGTTTGAGTATCGTTAATGGCAATTTTATATTTGAACTATAAAATCTATTTTCAAAAAATTTACAGTTGTGTTATTGCTGTCATACCAAATTTAAATTTCAATGATGTTTTCATGCAATACGCGGTATGCAAAGAATCTTGTTAACGATTTATTACATGTAGTTGTCCATTAACTCACATACGACGGCGGTAGGTTTTAGTAATTAATAACGAGTGTAGGTATACTCTTGAATAGTATAAAGTAGTGTACTAGAAAAGACATGCATTTTTTTCAAAAATATTCTAGAGAAATCCGCTTTTATTATAGAAGTAATGTGTCTCACTTTTATTCACATATGTTTCACCACAAATGCATGGACAGGGATGAATGAGCAACATATATTGGTGCCACACTGCCACCACGTGCTTAAACTATGTATTTTCAAGACAATTTCAACTTTTGATATATATATATATGCCAATTTGACAAATATTTTAGTGGTTCTCTTACATTTTGGTAATTACACTCACACCCTTTTACACTCCTTGTATGCTGATTTTCGTTTGGTGCTTTCTCAAGGAAAAACTAGACACTCCATAACGACCTTGATGACTTTGCCTAATTTGGTTTTGACACTGTTTTACTAGTCAGTCAATTCTTCACATGATGCCGCGGTGAGGGGTGTGAACGTAATTACTGAAATATCAGGGGTCAGCGAGGGCGATATTTCTAAAACTTAAAGGGTGTGGGGTGTAATTTATCAAAACTTGTTTTTTGTCATAGGCATGCTTGTATACAAGTGAGCAGGCATGTGTCCTCGAGGGAGCGATGCTTATGAGTTTTACTATAGGCATGCTTGTACACAATTAGCGCATTTTCGTGGGTGGTATGAGACACGAAAGGTAGTATCAAACTCATTATTTGGACCTTAGATAATAGGAAAATGTCTATAGGGAAAATAGTTATTTAGATTGTTCGAATCCTAGACGGTCCCGTCCGCTGCATTTGAGTAAATAATGAATAGTAACTGTAACTTGCCACTTAAACTAACTGACCCCAATGACCACGTATAATGGTTTAGCCAATGACACGTGTCTTGCATGTAAATACTAGTGTGTGTGTGTGTGTGTGTGTGTGCTCTCGGTATAGCTTTTGACAGTAGTTATAAGGTCCTATAATGTAAAAAAATTATATCATTGTGATATTTAAGTGAAATGCGTTGATGCATAAATACAACTCGTACATGTACAACGTAATCAATGGTATGAGATACACGGCGTAATAAATAACCTAGTATCTCGATCTTAGGTATTAAAAAGTAAGTTATAGACGAACAGAGAATAGTCTTGCATGAAATGGATGAGCAGCAGGTAGTAGAAATGTTCTTAAAGAAAGAGCGGCTCAGTTATTTAGATTGTCCGAATCTTACAACATATAGTCTTTCACTTAAGGTATATTTGACAACAATATAACTCTGTATCTAAACAATAAGAGTTTTGTGTGTGACTTTCATTTCCTTGTTACAAGCATTTCATGCACGACTTTCATGCCTCATCAAAATACGAGACATCTAAGTCATATGAGCGAAGGTAGTTGTGCTTTTTTATTTTTTTCTCTAAACCTCATGTATGGCAGGTTGCAAAATTTCACCTAATAAGGTCCAACTTGTACTTCTATATTCAAGTATAATATTATGCATTCCTAATTAGCATCTTGAATAAAATTATGATTTAACGTGGCGACATAGTGTAACTTATCAAATATAGGTAATTGTAGCCTATCAAAGTAAGAAACCATGACGTATCTATTAGGAATATATTCCACCTTAGAATATTGCAAGTGCTGGTAGGAACTTTCGGCTTGTTAAAGGAAAAAAGTTTGAAAATAGAACAATCCCGATGTCATGTGAGGGGAATAAGGTTAACCAAAGGCTTGTAAGCTAAAGTGACAGAGCCAAAGAAGTCCAACTTGCACGATATTCTTTCGACCAAAAAGGTTGTTAATTTACCATCTGTTCTAAAAGTTTAAACTGTTAGAGAATGTGCCCAACAATGTTATAAATTAAGGCAGAAATAAATAGAAACTGAAGGGGGACCATATATGCAAGCGGAAAGAATTGAACCCAATATCTTGTTAAACTAGAACTCTGAAACCATGTTAAGTTATCATCTGGTCTAAAAGTTTAAGCTGTTAGAGAATGGTCCTAACAATGTTATCATGCTTAACAAAGATAATTTTTTTTTTTTGAAAAATCTAAATTGTAAATTGATTTTGCCGCATGTGTGTCTCTGTGCCAAAAAAGCATGTTTGCGTAGATTTCTGTGTACGTCTATATATGTGTTCCTTATGGGACAAATCTATACTTGTTTTAGCTTATATCTATACGATTCCTTACAACGAGGTTAACTCTTGAAGGAAACAATAAAGTGGGAAAATGGTTCTCTCTACACTTGAGAGGCCGTGTTTATTGAACTGTCTAGACCTTTCAATGTGCTATGCTCTCTTGTTTTAGATTTATCTTTCACAATATGTCCTATATACTTGCTACGAAATTGAATTAAGGGGTATTTTTCAGGGGGTCCCGCTTATTACAAAGTTTCCGTGAAGTATTGAAGCCTAATTGCCCTATTGAAGCCTATTTTAAATTATTAAGACTCCATAGTCATGTAGATGTTTAGACAGGATGTATGAGAATGTGTTGTGTAATTGTGAGTTATTCCTTGGTCACCGAATGAAAATAGTATTCAACAATTCACCGATCTTGAATTGTTGACATTTGCATAGAAATGAACTAACAAGACTATAGCAAATGTGACTATGGTCTTTTGAAGTCAAAATTATTGTAGATTTGGTGGCATACCTATCGCACATGTACAATCAGAAAGTGCCTATAAATTAGACTTTTGAGCGTTCTTTTGTATTTGTCCCGATATTCTCATAGTATGACGAAGTTTGTAAGCCCGTGGAGGTAGGCACAGCACGTTATAGCAAAATTACGTTAAATCTTGTATTTAGATATTTTTGCTTTATCCTCTTATGTTACAGTTCTCGTAATTATTCTTTTCCATTATATACCAATGTTTCCAATGCAGATGCTTGAGCGATACTTACATAATCATATTACTACGAATTAAGCGAGAATTTCGAAGTTGATAAAGTCTTAAGAATTCTGGCAACGCATACTTTAACACTAAGCAAAATGCCGGAAGTGACTAGTACATTGAGATGAATGAAATTTTAAGCGAAACACCGAAAAGATAAGTCGACCATACAACTGCTTTAAGCCAAATAATAAATCCTTATAAGCTTTGAGAAACGTCCGGTTTTTTCGTGTACTCTGTTATAGAACAAGTGAACAACTAGGGGATTTAGGAACCGTAACCAAATAATCGGAAAAAGTGTTTCCCCGCAAAAACTAAGGCCAGATCTTTCTGATGATCGATGAAGCTTCTTTTATGTACTTTTTCACTTGTGTCATTGTAGATTTGCCTGTAGCGCATGCCTTAAGAAGAACTGCTACTGATATTTCACCTCCCAACCGCCTCCTGTCTAGCTAGTCTCTACCCCCCTACTCATCCTTAAAAAGAACTTCTACTGTCTACTGATATTTGACTTCCCAACTCCCCCCTATCTAAACTCACTAAGATTGGCGGTATTATTGAACCAGACAAAACAACTAGCAATGAAACAAAAGATAGATAAAGTCTCTAAACTATAAGATAAGTAAGTCTCTTTAGACCATACAAGTGCGCGTCGAGCCCATGCGAAAGGTTTTGTTAAGATATGTCAGATTCCACCAAGTATACAAATGGAACCTAACCATACATGTCCTCCGATTATATCTTCCAAACCGTCGTACACTAACAATCCATCCTTTCCCGCCGAAGGGCGATTTTAGTAAATAATCAAATATAATACTTAGACTAAGGGTCAAGTTGGTAATTTTTCTTACATCTCTCCCTCCCGAAGCCCAGGTATCATATACGCCCCAAAATAAATGTATGATGCAAAACCAACGGTTTCTGAGTGAGAGAGGTTCATTTTCATCCAAGTTCCGACAGGGAAAAGGTAGGAGACTTGGCTTAGAGGTTGTGGTTAGAGAAGCTTGAAGCAATGGAAAGAGGAACGACCCACAGACTTTCAATCTTTCATCACTGCATGTTTCGTAAGAAAGGAGATGGGAACAACCGGGAGCTTGTTCATTGATTTACAACATTGTTAGGCACATATTTGTGGACAGTTCTTAGGTTGATTTTCAAGAAGAAACGATCTGATTCTAGCGTTCCTAGAGGTCATGATAGATTGGTAGCGTGGGATATTAGTTACAACCAATTTTTTTTTTGGAAAGAAAAATTTACAAATCAATTGAGGCCCTAAAATGAAATAACATAAGTGCGAGAAGGAACAGTCATCTTGCATCTACATCCGACACCCTAAACATCTAATCCTCTCTCTATATCAGGAACATGCAAGCATTGAGGAATGGACGTTAGTTTTAAGGCCGAATTGAAGTCTAAAACTTACGTCAATCCTCTTGTTATGAACTTTGTACCGTGCCTTCCCGCAATCTTTAAAAGTGGAGGTCAAAGTCAAACTATGTCAACCCGTTTGACCATATTATACATGTCAAAACATTAACTTTTGAGCGCAAACGTTACCATAATGTTGAGGCGAGTAAGTGATAATCCATAGTTGAATTCTCCGCCAATTGTACAAGCCAAAGGGTGGAAAACTCTTCTAGTTGAAAATCTTTATGTTAACTACTCTATTTCGCTGCTAAATTAGATGCAACCATGAATGAGGTTAAATCTTTATGTTTCTATGTTATATTAAACATTATTTTTATTAAAATGAATTGGTACTTGAAATCCAACCTCAACGTTTCAAACTTATAACTAGTTAATATGGTGTCTTGGCAAATAAATAAGACTAATTACGTTTAAATTACAAACTTTTGAATAGCCTTCCACGACATGGGTCAACCATAAAATTAAAGTGGAATTAAGGATGAATTAAAAAGGATACTTAAGCCTAAACGGTTTTTTGGTGCACACTAGCACCTATGCTATTTCTCAATTCTCACTAAAGCAACTAAAGAGTTAAATTCATCGCTATGTAAAAGCGATAAATTATTTTATGTTGGAAAGTAAGGCAGTATGTAGAAAACTGAACTAGAAAAACTTGAGCCGAATGCGTTGCATTTTTTCCTTAAGATAGTATTTGCTTCCTTATAATCTGCTTAGGATAGTAACAAATCTGCCTCCCAAGATAAAACATGCGAACTCTGTTGATTACTCTGTTGATTACAGCAGATTGCAATCAACAGACATAAATTTAAGACAGAGCAAGAGAAAAATTCAAAGTGAGAAATGATCTGACCATCAGCCTATTTATAGACACCAAAAGGTGCTTTGAACAAGTGCAAACAATTGTGACAATTAAAGTGATTCTGCAGATGTCACTCAACAGTCACAATCTGTAGACACAGCAAATAGATGCAATATTTGAACTAAAGAACACCGTAAACAGATGCCTTTTTCGAATTTAAACATATAAGAAATCTGTTTAATTTCGTCAACAGTCAGACTGTTCCAGTCAATAATGCAGCTCACAAGCTGAATTTGTCATAAAAAAGTTAAGGTTAGGCGAGAGGCGAAGGCTCCTAGCGGCGATGCGCATGTGCGAAGAGCGACTTTACGGCCCTGCCAGTGCGGTGCACCGCACATTTGCGAGTGCATGACCATGCATATTATGTGTTTTTAGAACAATATGGTATGTCACATGGCCATTTAAATACCCTTAACCTTTTCATTTCTCCAGACATGTGAGAACTCACATCGTGACCATTTTCAACTTTATTAAATGCTAATGTTTGAGAGTTAATATTTCTCTAACCAATCAATCAATTTGATTGATTCTTTTTTCATATTAAACCTTGTAGTACAAGGTTCAATAAGATAGGATCAATTTATGAAAAATTCCACCTTTTGGTGATCGATAGCAAGTGGATGATGGAATCGGATGCTGCTTGAGGTTTGTTCTATTTCTTGATTCCCTAAGTTCAAACCTTGGGGGGAAAAAAAAAACAACTCTTTGAGTGCACCAAGCCTAACTGCCGTGCGTTCTTAAGATTGTCCGAGAAAAAAAAACTTACTATCAACCGATCTCTGAAATGGAAATTTTAATATGTATTAACACTAAAATTAACTTCACGGTACCTTTACCGTGAAAAAAGGAAAAAAGAAAATGTTGCGTACATGGTCAGCCACCCTGACGAATCCCATTTGCCGAACGCCAAGTCACCACAAACAGAATAGCCGAATCATCGGCATTTATCGTTATTTCCGTTGAAATGCTGATTATAAATGACCCTTTTTTCTTATTTCCTTGAAAACCAACCAGCTATGCCGAGTCCAACTGCACTATCGTCAGTTCTCTTCTTCTTCATCTTCCCGATTGTCCAGTCTCAGATATCGATTCCGGCGAGGTACGACGGGTTCGTGTACAAGAACCACCCGGTCAGCACCGACTCGGTGATGATCGACGCCTTCTTTGACCCGGTTTGCCCCGACAGCCGGGACTCCTGGCCACCTCTCAAACAGGCTCTCCATCACTACGGCTCCGCCGTCTCTTTCGTCGTCCACCCCTTCGCTTTACCGTCAGTAACTCAATCTACTACCTTCTCTGTTTAGTCTTATTTATCTTCCGTAAAATTCGGAGAGTTCAGGTACCGAGTACCTAACTAAATTCGTGCATGATTCGAACAATATCCGATCATTTATGACCTAAATTTCTCTGTATCTCTGGTTGAAACTGTTCTGCAAATATAGAGTAAAAGACGGCAGTTTGAAAATACGTTGCAATTCTTTGTTTGAAATTATGTGTAATCCTCATAGTACTATGAATCGTGAGATTTTCACTTTAGTACTGCGATCATCACTGCAAATTATCAGTTTCTCCTTCGGTTTTGTGATTCTCTGTCCTCTTTGACTTTTTGCTTGCTACTAGAATTGACTTTACACTTGCAGATGTGGCTCGGCTCATCGTTTTGCCTTAATTTTACTTATTTTGTATTCGCCCCATTGGTTATGCATCACAAGGTTGTGATGCATAACGCTTTTCCTTGCAGGGTTTATATACCAACCGCATGGAATGAGCTTAATTTTCTGGCATTATGACAACCTTGTTTTATGTTTATGCATCCAAACAACTCCAAACGGCTTTCATTCTGTTCAAGTTTTTCAGCACTTCAACCTGAAATATGGGGAAACTGAGACATTTATCTACCTTATATTATCAATCACTGCTGTTTTGCTTAGTGCAGCATGTGCTAAGCGTATAAGTGGAGTTGTCATGCCCATGTTTAGCAGTTATAGTTTTCCACTGGATATGCAGTCTCATGTTATGAAGTTCATGCTTACAAGTCTATGAGCGTCATGTTGGTGAATTTAGTCGTCCTGTTTCATAGGGAGATCGAAGGAATCTCATTGACCAATCTGTTGTGAGTTGATTGATTGAAACCAAACCATGGAAAGTGGTTGTCAAAGTGGTGCACTGATACATAAACACAAACTTCAGGTTGCAATTTACTGCACGACGGGCTCATTTTAGTATTACATAGGGACCTTGAGAAAACCTTATCTGAATGCCTCCGCGTTCTGAGTTCTTTCCACCAATTATCAACAACGCCACCCACCCCCCCCCCCCCCCCCCCGCGGGCAGCCCCGCTAAGAGGTTCCTGTTTTGAGCCAAATATGGAGACTGGAGAAATTAGGGAGTTGCGATGGACAATAAGACTTCGACACTTTGTTATGAATACATTTTCGTTTTTGGATGTAATTATTTATGTTGATGAATGATGTGATTTTTTTTTTTGGAAAATGCAGTTACCATGACAATTCATTTGTAACGTCTCGTGCACTGCATATTGTGAATAAGCTGAATTCGTCCGCTACGTACGACTTGTTGGAGTTGTTCTTTAACCACCAGGTAAGAACACTTGCAACTTATTGGTATTTACTCACAAAGCATCCATAATGTTAAGAAATATATGCAAAAAAGAAACATTGTCCATTTTTTAGGGCCTTTCTGTACCCTCATGGCGTATGTACCTTTCATTGATGATAAAATTTTAAAACGTGTATTCAATGGGATAGTTAATTGTCGGGGTAACTTGATCTACTTCGGTTTCAAAGCTGGACCGTGTTCTCTTGTTTTCAGTGATTCCCACCTTATCCTTAGGGTTTTGGGTCTGGTGAATACCGCTTCCTGCTGGTCTCATATTCATCATTGATCTTTAAGATAGCAGTTAAATCCCCTGAAGCACTAATATTTTGTTTATCTAGGGTTCCTATTCTGTTTCTCTCCTTTATCTCTATTATTGTTGGGCAATCCTTTATTCTTTTAGTTGCTCTGCTGCTAAAAATGCGTTGACACCCTTTGGATCAATTTTTTCATTGGGCAGATTGCTACGTCAACTTATGGTCTTTTAAAGATAGAGATTATAGTTGTATATGCATTTACATGACTCTTTATGTAATGAGAACTGAAACCTTCTTTGTAGGGGATCACAACGTAAAGAGAGTAGTAAAGTGGCTTCTACTCTTTTTTTCGTGAGAAAGTAGCAGAAGCAAGAATCATTTAGATGCACGTATGAGAAAGTATGAATTTTTGATACATTTCCAAAGAGCAACGTCCTATGAATTTTTGATACATTTCCAAAGAGCAACGTCTTTTCAAATTAGATCTTTTTGATGTCTTTTCATAATTTTGTGAAGAAAAATATGATTTCATGTAGAAGATCTGATTACCTGTAAAAATGTCACGTGCATAGAAAATATCTTCTTGCGAGAAAGAAAAAGAAAGGTAGGCATTATTTGAATGTTGTATTGGCATTTCTAGTTTGACGTAGAAGATAATATTTTGCAAGATAAAGAATTTGGGTATCAAAAATGCATTACAATCTCCAATTTCTTGATTTAGATGTCTTCTTTTTCCTTCGGATGGAGGTGGAATTCTAAAGTGTTGGCTGCATTTCGTTGCAATTTTCCATTATAGTTTGTGTTATTTTATTTCACTTACTTGTACTAGACTGTCAATAATTAAGTAGTTAGTGAGTTTAGCTTTTTTTCCACGAACTCTTCATTACCGGTCATACCCTAAAGAAAGGTCCCCTGATAATCTCAATATTGAGTATCAAAACAGGGACGACCAATCGATGGATGGTTGGGGAGTCTCTATACTGAACTCTGTCTATCATCAAATACAGGAGGAGTTTTACAACAAACAAACCTTCAACATGTCTAGGTCTACTATTGTAAGTCACATCGTGCAGTTTGCAACCAAGGCAGTTGGAAATTCGTTTTACTCTGCAGTTGCTTCTGGATTTGAAGACAGGAATACAGATCTTACAACAAGAATCTCCTTCAAGGTAAATTGAGTTTACTCCATAGGTGCAAGTAGACGTAAGACATACCCCTTACGCCCTGTAAATGTCATAGAGCTCGAATTGTTAGTTACTTTGTTAACTCTTGTTTCACTCGGCTTTCTGTTATAAACCTTTGCATGATCTATTCATTTGGGACTTCGTTAATTGCAGTACGGTTGTTCAAGAGGAGTGTTTGGGACGCCATTCTTCTTTGTAAATGGCTTTGCATTACCTGATGCTGGCTCGGCTATTGATTACGACGGATGGAGAAAGATACTTGACCCGTTGGTTGGTAAATCGACTGCGAGGAGGGAAGAACCTGTACATTACTTTTGATGAGCTGATCTAGCAGATCTCTGTTCATTGTCTGCCACTGCTTTGTAGTTCGAAATAAATGCATTTAAGCTATAACGATTGGCTAGTAAATATATTGTTTGAGGAATTGTAGCTGATTTGAGTTGTTGTAGCAAACTTGCAAGAAAATCTGTCATTCTACGTTTATTTGTTTATGATGAACATGCCTGAATTGTGCTGAATACCATCTGTTGGAGTATGAATCAGCACAAACGTGAGTAGTTGTATCTGTTTATTTAATCCCTTTGTACAGGGCAAGAAATCCAATTGTTAAGACATGGAAAAAGCATAGAAGTACAAAGGCCGAACACGGACCAAATAAGTGAAATTTTGTCGAACAAAAGCAGATGACAAGAGCGAACAGAGTTAATAATAGTGAGAGCCTAGTGCGAAACCAGGAGTTGGAGCAAGGTCTTCGAGCCAAAGCCCACATAGTAGAGTTTGGCGAGTGGAATCGCTTCAATTGGAAAACAATGGTGGATCTCAATGGTACGTATATTGCGTCCTCGTTTTGAACCGATTCTCATAGAATATGCTGTTCAACGTGAACAAGGCTAATGACCCCTTGCCCTGAAGAAACAGTTCAGCTCGGTTCTAGTTAGTAGATCAGATTGGGCTAACAACCGCAGTGAATCTCCTCCAGTCCGGAAGAAACTGGGACCCCATACGCTTACCATATTCGTTTTCTGTTTTTAACAATGATGATGAAAAAGATTTTTTTTTTGCGTACTTTTACCATTTTCTGTTTTCGTTTTGGATAAAATTACTCAAATAGTAACAAAAAACTTTTAGCTTTTTTCACTCAAACTTAACCCAATATATAAAAAATACCTAAATTTTTTTTTGTGAAAATGATAAAAGTACAGGAACGGATTTTCAAACTGAATATGAAAATCATGAAAATGAAAACAGAAAACAAATATGATAAGCGTACGGGGCCTAGCCTTCTATACTCTTTGCGAGTTTGGGCCCCAAGTTCTCGTATTTGTTCGGCCTCACTATCCTGTCAACTTGGCCCCTCTCCTTGTGACTAATAAATTGGTGAATCGAAACATCGATTTGTGTCATTTAGCCCAGCTGAATTTTACTGTGAAACATAGTTGGCTCGGGCTTTGGGGGGGTGGTTGGTTGGTTTTATTTGTGGAATCTACAAAGAATTAATTTCATGTCTAATCACATGCTACTTTTTCTTTTTTTAAGCCCTTCAATATTATTTTCAATCACATTTTTAATTGGAGGGCTACTATAGTTGTTTACTTATGCGGTCTGGCTTTGAAACTCACAAAGAAGCAATTAATTGCCAGACTTCGTTTTCAACATCAATATTATTTTATTTGTTCAGCAATCCTTGTCGTACATGTTATTGTCTTCGAGTATTATTTTTTTCACTAACTTGAAGCTTTTATATTGCGGTGGTCATGTAACAAGGTTAGAGATATAACTAGCTCGACAGGCTCTGGTTGGTTGACAAGTTTTTTCTTTTTATATTTTCGTTTATTCGTATATAATCGATGTGTCAACATTCTTGCAATAAGCAAAATTTGTGAATAAGATAATGACTATATAGCTTGGACCCTGTTCTCAAATCATATAACTTATTGCCGAGTCCAAGTAATTCCACAATTACTCACAAAGGGAGTGACTTTAACGTTGATTGTATTGTTACCGGTAGACCAAAATTTGGGTTCGTTTGACAATATATATATATATTTTTTCAGTTTTTAAAGAGCAGCTTAAATTTTTTTTTTTTACAAAAATAAGTGGGTGTTTGATACCCTTTTTTTTTTTAGTTTGTGTTTGGTAACCCTTTTTTTTTTTTGTGGTTTGCGGTGGCGGTAGTGTGGCGTAATGGTGGTCGATGGTGGTGGCCGGCGGCCGGAGGTGGCTGCCGGCAGTCTCCGGCGGTGGTTGCAGGCGGCCGGAGGTGGCTACCGGCGGCCGGCAGTGGGAGGGTGGTGGTGGTGCTCTGAAAAAAAAAAACCAGTTTTTGGAGTTTTTTTTTTTACTCTTCAGTTTAAAAACTGATTTTTTAAATTGGAGAAGGAAAAAAAAAATGATTACCAAACGCACTTTTTTTTTCCAATTTTCAAAACTGAAAAAAAAAGAGGAAAAAAAAAATCGCGTCAAACATTGCCTTAGTTCTTAAAACAACGTGCCTAAAATGAAAAATGACATACTTGGAGGGTGTTTCGTTGGGTTTAACCACGGGTTCACTCACTGCGAGGCTCGTAACATTGGGGCCTCAAAAGTTAACCGGTTCAACCGGATAGAGAGTTTAGGGCAAGATTTGAAAAGAGGGGTGCTTGTGCTATAAATAAAACGAACTCACGCAGCTAAGCGGTTAGGGCGTAAAAGAAGAAACGAAGCCGGAGAAGAGGGCTCTTCCTTCGCGGAGCACACAGTCTTATCTTTAATTCAAAGAAGGTACCCTTTAGATCCACCGAAACCCTAGACACCTCTAAATAATTCTTTAATGGAAATGGCCATTGCCGTCAATTGTTCATTTTGCATGTAATTTTTTTCAGTTTTTGGTTTTGATTTTTCTCTTCTCTTTTTTTTTTTGGGAGATTTGGCACAGGTTTTTTTTGTGGAGATGGATCGGTACCAGAAGGTGGAGAAGCCGAGAGCTGAGACGCCGATTGACGAGAATGAGATTCGGATTACGAGCCAAGGGAGGATGCGCAGCTATATCACTTATGCTATGAGTTTGCTTCAGGTTTACTTGCAATCTTCGCTGATTAATGTTCAATTAGGAGCTCATGAAACTTTAAATTTTACACTTTTTGGTTGTTTGATTTGTGATAATTTGATAACAATCGAAAACAGCGTGTATGCACTGTTTTGAGTCCCTATGTTTATCATACTGTGTGCAATGACAACATAAGGATAACAGTGAAGCGTTTATTTGTAATTTATTCTACGTAGTATCGATTGATGATATCGGTTGAAGTTTTGCATTAGTTTCATGCTTGTCAGTATGAAGATGAGTGGTATAATAGAGTTGTCCTGGTTCAATATGTTTGCTGAATGTGTCTGTGCTTGCTTGCCATGTATATGGTGACATTGCATGGTTATGGTCTTGTGAATTTGCGGTCGTATTTGGTATTTTATACATCGTAGTTGATGGAGTGGCTGTAATTCACTGTGTTTGACAAAAGGCAGGTGAATAGTTTTCGATACTTGAATTTATATTTAGTAGTTTGCATGCTTTCTTGGACTGGTATCTAGAGTACTATTTAATCTTTTAGGTTTCCTCGTACGTAGTGTCAGACTGAAGCGTGGTGTTATAAATCCTGTTTCCTTTCTAAGTTTTGAGGTAAATTCAGCGTGGTTCTAGTCTCAGAGAGAGAGCTTGGCTTCGTTCTGCTCCTCTTACTTATCCATGATTTAATACTTTGTAGGAAAAAGGTTCTTCAGAAATCATTTTCAAGGCAATGGGTCGAGCCATCAACAAAACTGTGACAATTGTGGAGTTGATAAAGGTATGCCCTTCATTATCTTCTTATGCTGTTTGGTTGTACTTGTGTTAGTCTTTTCTGATGATGTTGAGCATATGTCATCGTGTTCATACTGTAGAGGAGAATTGTTGGTCTTCATCAAATTACATCAATCGGGTCCACTGACATAACTGATACATGGGAACCCCTTGAGGAAGGCCTCCTCCCGTAAGTTCACTCAGAGTTGCTAGAAACGTTGAAGTTTTGCATATCATATTAGCGTACGTCGTAGTTTTGCATATCGTGTAATATACGTTGAAGTTTTGCACGTGGTATAGTATATTATGAAGTTTTGCTACGTGGTTTAACATACGTTGAAGTTTTACATATAGCTTTTATATTATGGCTCTTACAATGGATCTTTTGTTGATGCAGTCTGCAAACCGTTAGGCATGTTTCCATGATCACTATAACTCTCTCGAAGAATGAACTGAATACAGCATCTGTTGGGTGAGTTAGTTTAGTTGCCTGGCAATATGCTGGCGTGGTTGTCTTAATTATTTTGTCAATTAACAATTAGTTTAGTTGCCTTTTGCGTTGCAATTATTGTGGGCATCATTTACAGAGTATCCTTCTACATGCTAATAATTCTGTGATTATAAGTATTATCCAAAGTCAATTGTACTGATCTGAATGGTGATGAAGTGGTTGGATCGAGTGGTTTGTTGAGTTTCTTGATGTTGCATAATTCATGCCCAATTAACTGCTCGTGTTATGGGTTTTTCTTATTGTTCTTTTTTGTGTATGAAACGAGCTTATGAGGGTGAGCCTCGCGTAATGGAAAGGTTGCCAAACCCGCTCCGTAAACCCTACATTGGCAGGAGAACTTCGCTAGACCCTAATAAAGGCTTCCTTTTCCCTTTTTCTTTTAACCTTTGGTATGCGTAGAAGTTTAGTTTTCTTATTGTTCTCTTCTGTGTATTTAACAAGCCTTTGAGGGCGTGCTTTGCATAATATTAAGGTTACTCCAATGTGAGCTAGACCCTTGTAAATGCATCCTTTTCTTTGAGCTTTTGGTATGCGTATAAGTTAGTTGTCTACTTCTCACAAATCACAGTGGCATTTCTGATTTATTGATACGTACTGCAGGTACCAACCTCCGTTACCAGCTGAGCTGGTGAAGGTTGCAACTGAGTTTGATTATGAAGGAGGTATTGTCACATTTTATGTTGTACGAATTTGTTTGAAAGTTATTATACTTGTATGGGCATTAAATGTGACGTGTTGATCATGCAGAGGGATCACCTACTGGTCGAGGCAGGGGCCGTGGTGGTAGGGGGAGGGGAAGACCTAGAGCTATATCTGGTATGGAGTTTGCTTTCAATTCCTTTTTCTTATCCCAAGTTCCTTTAAGTTAGACACAAGATTGTTTGTGTAAGGGTTTCATAGTTTTACAATTGAGCCATTGTAATGGTTTGACTAGCCTATTGCTAAACTAGCAGAAGCAAGATATTGGGAACTAAAGGATTTTACTGGATCTAGCTCTCTCTGTTGTTATATCTCCTTGGAATATGGGTAATCTGGTGATTATGGAGACTTATAAGCTGGCAGAGATTTGAATCATATAAAGTGTATCAGGATTAAGATAATGCCTGCCTGAGACTGAATGTACTCCTTGATTACAAGCTATTGATTAAGCGTAACGGTATTCGTTTAATAACAAGGCAGTTTTAATTTTGTTACAGGGAATGGTTTTGCATCTGCTGAGTATGATGATGGAGGTTATGATCGCCCTAGGGGCTATCCTAGGGGTAGAGGCCGAGGGAGAGGTCGTGGTTTCCGTGGGCGTGGAAGGGGAGGATACAATGGTCCTCAGTTGGACAACATGCAAGATGCTGGAGGATATATGCAAGATGTGCCTCAGGGCAGAGGTACCTTGTTTTTTGGAACCTTTTGGTTTTTTAATACTTGTTTAATGTATAAGAATAAGTGTGGCACTGTTCAGAGTAGCATGTGGTTCTACCAAACTGGTATTTGTGATGGCTGCGTTTGTTGGTTTTGCTTTGTTAGTGAATGGATCATTCATTTTGTTTTTTAAATGCTCCTTTTTACCCCTTGAATTATCTTTGACCCCCAACTTAGTTTTTAAGGGGTATATGGGGATATAGTTTCGACTCAATTTTGATCTAAAGTAATGCTCGCATATTCTCACTTCCTCTCAAGAACAAGGAAAAAGTTATTGTTCCTCTCACCAGCACAGACTGAATGAATGTCTAAAACACTTTCTGCTGCGGTGTTGCCGCAGCTGGCTGATCCATCAGAGTTGGCAACTTGAGCCATCCATCATTGCCATGTCCATCGAATCATAATCAACATAAGTGGAAGCCTGTCGAATTTGAAGGGGTGATCCAGGCCGTATTTTAGTCCTGAAACCCACCTGTATTTTCTTTCTTTTTTCTTGTAAAAAGATGGGTTGGCGTATCCTTCCTGTATCATATCCATATATCTGCAGCCGAATCCTTACTATCTTGTTAGCTTATCTTGATAGAGCCTTGAACTTTTGCTACTTCTGTTTTTTATATTCAAGATTTAACCTGTAGTAAGCTTTAGGAGAAAAGGCATTTTGTTGGTAGCTGTAGCTTTGTATACTTGCATATCATTGAATTAGATTACGTTGGAGGGTAATGGAATTCATAGCTGCCTAGCCTAGCCTAGGAAAACACGAGCTCAAGATATTTAGACAGTAAGCAGTGGATATATGCCACCTGTAATGCCAGTACGTTCCAAGCTTCTAAACAGAATTAATCTAGCAAATTTAGCACTGACTATAAATGATGGAAACCTCCCCTGCTCGTACTTTCTTGGCTTTCCCTCCTTGTCATGATATACCTACTCATTCGAACATGAAAGCTTTTAAGCCCCGGCTTGGAGATAACATCCAATTATTAGTGTCTTCAAGAATTTGAGTGTGGGCAGTGTGATATCTTTTTGGGATGTTGAGAGTTAGAAAGTGGGGGAGGTGTTCTGATATATTTTCTTTGATTGAAGAGAAGACGCTGATCACACCTTGTTATTTATTATAAGTTCACAGGATGATTGTTTGTGATGTGGTTCTGTTGTAGGTCGTGGCCGCGGCAGGGGAATGCGTGGCAGGGGTCGTGGATTTAGATCTAATGGACCGATCCAGGCAGCTGCTTAAGATGCACATTACGCGCAATTCGGTGTTTATGTTTAATGACGTGCTGGATGCCTGCTCCACCTCTATGTTTGCTGTTTTTCTTTCGATGATAATATTAACCGTAGGACAATCAAGGTGTAACATCGTAGACTAATTCTAGAAGCTTGTGACTGCAGCCCATACGTTGCGAGTTTTTTTTTGTAATGTCGTTTCTGTTTTATTTTTTTCGATTTGTAGAAAGTAGATCAGGTGCTTGATCAACTGTAAACCTGTTCAGTGAGCAGCACATTCTTTTATTTATTTGGCTTTAAAGAGTTTGGTGCTAGATTCATGTTTGATACCCCCGGGGCACGCCGTCCCTTCCTTTTTATGGTTATTGTAAGGGTTAATTGCAGCAATATCTTTAGTTTTGTGTAATTGTAGGCAAGGACATTGAGGATGGAAAGTGGCCCTCATAACCAAACGAAATCTTTAAAATACACAATGGATTGGGGTTAATGGCTTAACATGTCCTTGACGTCTTAAATGCTCCTTTAGGAAGGGAGCTCCGAGGATCTGCAAAGAAAAACAAAGAATCTGAAAACTAAAAGAAACATAGAAAAAAATAATACCACCCTATATGCTATGAAGCTAGTTGCACCAAAAAAAAGCAGCAGGAGAGCTGCATGATCGGACGCTAACTCACCACCCTATACCATGTACTCGATCAAAAACTTGGAACTCGCTTTCAATCCCTACCTCGCAAACCAAACCAGCTGCTAGAAGATACATCCAAAAAGCCACAACGAAAGGGTTGGGTACCCGGCAGGGCATTGTTAGAGCAAGCTCAAAAGACTTTGGAACCCAACCCAACCCTCCTCCCTCGGCCCCCCATAACCAAAAAACCAGTGCAGGACCAAAGCCTCGAGCACCTTCCCCTTACCCCAGGGCCTCAACGCCCTTTCCCCATTCGCTCTTAAAAACATCCTTCATATAGTAGATCTAGGGTTGTTATCTTTTTTCGAAGGTATTCGTGAGGTCTTCGTTGCGATTGGATGCAGATGCCAATGGGATGGGTGATGCCGCCAGTCGTCTAGGTGGATACAGTTAGGATTTGCGGCGACGCTTGGGTTGCAGATGCACAAATGAAGCCCAATCGTTGCAGGCGGCCTTTAGGCGAGGTTATTGTCCATGTGTCTCATTTCTTGTCTCTTTGAGCAATCGTTCTTGGGGTATGGGGTACATTGCCTTCTAGTTTTCATTAGTTTGGGGTGGTTTGGCTGGGTCCTTTTGGAAGGGTGGTTAAGGCGACGGGGCCTCGAGGGGTGGGGTGTGTGTGGGCGGAGAGGAGGAGGGGGGTGGGGTGGGGTATTAGGTGGGCTTAGGATTCTTGGAACTTCAAGGGGTTGGCCTAGTGGTAAAGAAGGTTTGCTCCTTTTCTTGACTTGGCTCAAACCTTGAGGCCAGCACCGGGAAGAAAAATACTATTTTGAAAGCACTAGGCCAATATGGGGGATGCGCCCTGAAGATCGTATCGGGAGGGGACTTAGTTTCCATTGATGCTAAAGTCAGTTTGAGGATACCTCTTATCGTGTAATTCAAAAAGAAAAAAAAAAAGAAAATCTAGGAAATATGTGCTTAAATCAAGAAGAAAGAAGCAACCACTTGATATGAGTGAACAAAGCTTACCACAATTCACCATGGATTTCTCAAAACAAGTCTTGCCCGAGACATAATCAATTGACATGAACTTCAGTCAACTAGTAATTGTTTCATATTTTCTCTCTCTTCTAGCTAACAATCTGCCTTCTCTCTAAAGAACAAAGCCCGACAGACAGCCACCATGGCCGCCCCACCGTGCTCCCGCTCGCGTGGGGCGGCAGCCTCTCCGGCGTGTCGTCTTGTTTTTCCTTGATTTCATCTTGTGTGGTGGTAGCATTATGGCTTGATCAATGGGTGGCCGGCGAAGCCACGGATGGGCGGATGGTAGCGGAGCGCGTGATCTGATCGGAGACGGTGAGCTCTCGGTAGTGTCCAATCTCGATCGATCTTGGTAGATCCAAACAGTCTGGCCATTTCGTCTTCTTTTGCACCTTCACCGGAGCTTCGCCGGCGGTGATCGGAATCGCCGGATTACGTACTTGAATGACATTTCTAAATCCTTCAATGCTCTTCATTCCTATCTGTTCCCTGCTGTACATTGGTGGATATGGGGTTTGTGGTTGGTTGTGTGATCTTTGGTAGTTGCAGGATGGCTTGGTTTTGAAGGGGCTTAGCCATAGGTTTTGGATTGTTTGGTGGATCCTGGGGTCTTGGGCATAAGGTCTCGGGGGTGGGGTGGGGTGGGGTGCGCTCCTTGGGCAATTCGAGGCTTTGGGTGGGGGGTTGGGGTGGGGGAGCTCTGTCTGGGGTTCGGACAATCTGTTCTTGGGTTAGGCTAGGTGATTTAGCGTCCTGTGTCTACCGTGATCTGTTGTGGGTGAGTAGTGTTGTTCTCCGCCATGTCCGGTGAAAGTTGGTTCAGATTTGAGAAAAGGATAGTAGAAGGTTTAAATTTGCGGTGTTGATGATCTTGGTGGTGTGCTGCACCGTATTTAACGGTTTGCTCACCTTTGGTTCGTGCGGTTCTCGTTGTGCTGTTACCACGTTACTCTTGTGCCTTTTTTATTTTTATGTTTCGTTTGTTTTGGTATGCTAATCTGTAAATTGGGCATGTTACTTTAAGTTGAGTTAAAGTGTAGGATTTGCTCTGCTTTAGTTCAATTGTAATGTGTATAAGTTTACGAGGTTAGTTGTTATAAATTTCTGTGTACACAGAGTCACGGGTTTGTCGTGACCTTTTATGCCGTTTGGCGATTGTAATTACTGAAAAAGCTCTTTATCAATGCTATTCTCGATCTTATCAAAAAAAAAAAAATTGACATGAACTTCATAGAAAAGGTCTAGGTGGGTACAATTCACCATTGTATTCGTTGCAATTGGATGCAGATGCTAAACGAGACAGGTGACGCCGCTAGTCGTCTAGGTAGATACAGTTAGGACTTGCGGCGACGCTCGGGATGTAGATGCACAGATGAAGCCCAATCATTGCAGGCGGCCTTTAGGCAAGGTTATCGTCTATGTCTCATTTCTTGCCTCCTTGGGCAATCATTCTTGGGGTATGGGGTACATTGCCTGCTAGTTTTCGTTAGTTTGGGGTGGTTTGGCTGGGTTCTTTTGGAAGGGTGGTTAAGGCGATGTGGCCTCGAGGTGTGGGGTGTGTGCGCCCTGGGTTAGGATTCTTGGAATTCTAAGGGGTTTGCTCCCTTTCTTAACTTGACTCGAATCTTGAAGCCAGCACCTGGAAGAAAAATACTCTTTTGAATGCACCAGGCCAATGTGATGGGCCTGAAGATCGTTCCGAAAGGGGATTTAATCTCGATTGATATTAAAATCGATCTGAGGATACCTCTTACCGTGTAATTCAAAAAGAAAAAAGTAAATGAAAATCTAGGAAATATGTGCTTAAATCAAGAAGAGAGGCAACCACTTGATACGAATAACAAAGCTTCCTATAATTCACCAAGAATTTCTCAAAACAAGTCTTGTCCGGGACATAATCATTTGAGATGAACTTCATAGAAAAGGTCTAATTTTGTCTAGTGCCAATAAGAAAGAAGCCTTTTGTGTTTTGTATTGTACAACTACTTAACTTTTTTGACTGTCTTGATCCAACAGTTATAAGATTAGACCTCTTCTTTGCCTCGACTTATTTGCGATCGAGCACTTTGATCTTCGATCCATTAGGCCTTCCTTATCCAATCGTTTCGAACTACACAGTGAAACTACAAGTGATTGTACTCTGCCCCCAAAATGATTGTACATCACGCGCCCTTTAGCCAAATGGTAGAGCCGGCAACCTTCTGTTCTGTAAGGGAACGCAGCCAAAATAGTTAGCGACATCCGGGTCAAATTCTGTGTCCCTCCTCGGAGTCTTATTGCTTGCGCATATGCTGGTGTCATCAGGTTTTCCGTGTCCCACCTCTGTTTCATAATATCTAAATTCCTTGGTCCTTTAAATAGCAACAATCATGTCATCTCTGTTGGAATTGGTCTTCAAGGCTGAGCATCCCATTTCCTTTGCTAAGCGAGCATGTCTTCTTCTTTGCTTAAGGAAGAGATGAAGGAGGAAGACATTGTTATCGTGGGTGCTGGGATTGCTGGTCTCGCTACTTCCTTAGGACTTCACAGGTAAAAGGCTATGCTCTACTAGTTGGTTGGTATTCTTTCGCTCATCAATTTTGGAAAAGCTATTGCATCAGAACAAACCAAAAACCATTCTTGTAGGTTGGGTTTGCGGAGCTTAGTTTTGGAGTCATCAGATAGTTCAAGAAGTACAGGTTTTGCTCTTACTTTGTGGACCAATGCCTGGAGGGCGTTGGATGCCGTCGGCATCGGAGATTCCCTTAGGCAACGCTCTGTTCAACTTCGAGGGTAAGGCTGGATCTATCAATTAATTGTTTGAAAGGGACTATCTGTTTGGTAGAATGGTGTGTCCTGACTAGTTTTCCACTTACTGTTATTTAACTTCCTAAAAAGACGTGTGTAAGGTCATCAGCTATTGTTTGTCTCATTCTGTTTCTATTTGGATTATGAGAGTTTTCTTGGGTGGAGAGTTCCTACCATACGCGTCATGTCCTAGCGGCAAGATTTATTGGGATCGGGTAGCGTGCCGTTAGTGACGGACACCATCACCTATCAACATGGTGGGGACTTGCACACAAGAGTTACACTAGGGCGAGCTCAAGTTTATGCTGGGTGGTCTTGCAGGTTTCATATTGGCTCTGCTCATTCAGGTCATCCTGTTTCAGAGGTTTCAATTGATGCAACAAAATAGTGAGTAACTATCTCTTTAATGTTGTGCGTCCTTTGCTGGTTAGCTGAGCTATCGCTTGAGTGAGCTTTATACATGATGCAGCGGAGAATCTGAAGCTCGTTGTGTGGAAAGAAAGGACTTACTTGGAACCTTAATGGAAGCATTACCCCGGGACACAGTTAGGTATTCCTCAAAGGTTGTTTCTATTCAAGAATCAGGACGCTTCAAATTGGTGCACCTTTCAGATGGCACCATCCTCAAAACTAAGGTGATACGTACACGCCAATTTTACGATTTCTTTACTTTCACCAGGCTACTTTTGTCTCGACTTTTTACATGTACTAAGGCTGATGATACTTCACGCTTGAAGGTGTTAATTGGGTGTGATGGAATCAATTCAAGTGTCGCAAATTGGTTAGGCCTTCAGAAACCGGTGTTTGCAGGGCGATCAGCGATTAGGGGCTTGGCTGAATTCCCAGATGGCCACGGCTTTGAGCCCAAGTTTTCTGTATACTTTGGAGGAGGTTTTCGCTTTGGCTTCATTCCATGCGATGCTAAGGGCTTATACTGGTTTTGCACCTACACACCATCTGCTTTCAAATGTAAGTTAAGCTATAATCACCTCATTCACTAATGGTTACTTGAAACTGAAACTATATTATTAGTGACATTTTTGACATAGTTGGCTGCATCAAATTACTCGTTTCCATGTCAAGAGTGTGTTCGGTAGGTCAGAGAAAACAAAGTGGAATGAGAGACGATGCTTATGCTTCTTTGTTTTGTATTGCATGTTTTAAATTTTCTTGATCCAATTCGTTTCGTGTTAAAAGTTAGGAAGCAGTGAAATATTATACTCAGATTTTCTTATCCAACTATAAGACTATTTTCAAAGAGCTTATGGACTAAGATATTACAGGGATGAAAATAGCCATTCTGAAACACACAGCTAGTCACGCTACGGGTTGCTTTAGATTGCTGCTTGTAGTTATGGGGAGATAATGATGTATCATTTTATTCAAATCATTACGTACAATTGGTAGAATTTTGGATGCGAAGCCCCCTTTTAGTGCCAGAAATGCATTCATGTTTCAGAAACGCTTCAAGACTAGTAAAACTCAAACAACAGCCTGCATTGCCAACTCTGTCACTAAAGGTGCTAAAGGAAGTGCTACTGATAGTTAAGCGGCAATTCCTCGACACTGAAAAGGAATTGCAACCGACATTTTCCTTTTATCAGAGATGGACTGATGTGGTTTTGGTCAATTGTAATGCAGACGATGAAGATATGGAGAAGAGCCCTGTCAAGATGAAGCAATTTGTACTGAACAACATTGGGAAGTTACCCCAAGAAGTATCTGATGTGGTCGAAAAAACTGAGCTAGATTCCATCTCTTGTGCTCAAATGAAGTTCAGGTTGCCATGGAATGTTTTACGGGGAGATATCATCAGAGACAATGTTTGTGTAGCGGGTGATGCACTTCATCCCATGACTCCTGATCTTGGTCAAGGTGGCTGTTCGGCATTGGAGGACAGTGTAATTCTTGCAAGGTGCCTGGCCAAAGCCTTATTAACACAACCTAGAGCAGGTCCCAAGGAAGAAGAAGAAGAAGACGAGTATCGAAGGATCAAAAGGGGTTTGGAGGAGTATGGAAAAGATAGGCGATGGAGAAGTTTTAGTCTGATTAGTACCGGATACATAGTCGGACTGATACAAGAGAGTGCTGGGAAGTTGATGAGCTTCTTGAGAGATAGATGGTTGTCTAAGTACACACCCAACACTATGCTGAGGATGGCTGACTTTGATTGTGGGAAGTTAGTCATTTCTTAGGTTTTCCACTGCTCTTTGCTTCATGTTTCTTCTGAGAGCACTTTGCGCGAATGTCATCGCCAAAAAGAAACTGGATTGTTGTATAGAAGTTCTTACAAGGTGTCTGGCATCCCATTCAGGGCAACCTTTCTGACTGTCCACTCTCATATTGTTTGGGTGTCACAATTTGTGTTCATGAGATTTGATTGTAACTTACTCCGAGATTATTAGATCTTTTGCCCGTATACTAGGGCATTGATCGCCTTCTTGATGTGGTTTTTGAATTACTACTGAGCTCCATATTTCAATAAAATTCCTAAAGTTTCCAAAAAATAAGACAAAAACGGTTTGGACACTGCATCTCAAGTACCGGACATTAGTTAAGGTTTAACCCAGCCCAGTCCACTCCAGTCCAGCACGCCTTTTGATTTGTTGTTATGCGATCCGTCGTGCCTGTGATTGGTCACTGCCCAACTCACTGTTTGGGTTTAGGGTTCACAGATTTCTTCCAAGAACAAGAAAAATAATCCGCCGAAGTCTTGCGTGTTTGGTCACCTCGAAGTTGGGCTCGCAAACCTTATTATCCGGCAATGAATTGTCT
Organism: Escallonia rubra; assembly: GCA_033065855.1. Lineage (NCBI taxonomy): Eukaryota > Viridiplantae > Streptophyta > Magnoliopsida > Escalloniales > Escalloniaceae > Escallonia > Escallonia rubra. The sequence goes on from JAVXUO010002269.1 coordinate 209,571, forward strand.
GTATCTGTAAGCATTAATCCGCCGCCATTCTTAATCTAGAAACTCCAAAGTCCGAAGATCCGCGAGAGAATGGAACTGGGCCAATCACACGAAGGTAACTGCATTAGCAGAGTCCAATCAAAGCAAAGCACAAGGATCATCAGCTCCTTGGCTTCAATTCCACGTTAACCACTCTTTGCCAACTCTATATTATAAGTCTCAAGTCAAGAATTCAACTCCTAAAAGCCTCTCTGTGTCTCTTACAATTATCAGTTAAGAGGAATTGTTTGAAAATCTTGAGTAGGAATGGCTCGTATGGAGCAAACTGCTCGCAAATCCACAGGTGGGGAAGCTCCCAGAAAGGACCTCGCAAATTGCAATGAACCTTCATTGCAGGTTCAGTAATTTGTTCCCTTTTTTTTTTTTGTTGCTTTTCTCTTGGTTAGTTCGTAAATGTCTAATGTCGTGCTCTGTCGATCGTTCTCTCGTGTGCATACAAAGGGCTCTATGTACAAAACCCTCTGTATTTGTGATGAAAGAAATATTGTATTTTTTATGTGTGTAGAAGTGTATACAAAGGGCTCTATTAGTGATTTGTGACACAAATCACAAATCTTGTGACACAAATTTTGTGTATGGTAGGCCTCATAAACCTATAATCCAATTATTTACATTAACATCACGCATTAGCATTAAGGATGCAAACCCCTTAGTTTACTGCTAATGTTTTTTTTTCCTTTCTCCCTTGGATTAAATGAGCAATTTTATAATTTTTAAGCATTAAGCTTACCATTGCTTATTTTCACCCATATTGTGCTAATTTATCCGCTTTTTTGTCATAAAAAGTCAATACTTATTACTGATTTATATTTTTAATGACAAAAGAATAGAAAAAGCAAGTAAGAAGATGGAAATAGCATTTCTCAAAGTGTTATAACTTTAAGAATATGAACTGCCTTATTTTACTATTGAACTTCCCACTCCACGGGATTTAGGATATTTCCAAACTCTTTTATTACAATGAACAATAGTTTGTTAAACTTTTTCTCAGGACAAAATTTTTTAAATCTAGGTGTACTTTTATTGTTTTTGAGAGTGCTTCAAAAAAGTTCTTAGACGGATACACTTTAGAATGCACCCCACCATTATCTTAATAAATTCATTTTAATTTGAACTATTCACTTCAAATATTTTCCAGTGACACGTATTAATTAGATAACATATGATCTTTAACGACAAAAACTTAATGGAGAAGTTCAAATTTGGATCCGATTCACCAAAACCCGTCCCGAATGATTATCATTTTTTGTGAAAGATCAAGTTGTATTAACAATCAAGAATCTTATCATCTATGATAATGAATACAGCTTACGGTCCAAGCTGCAGGCCCGAATCATTATCATAGTTGAGTTAAATGTTTCTACATCCAATTAAGCCCAATCATTAACTACCGCCAAGCTAGCATTTGAATTAGGTATGTAACAATCACCTATAACAAACAGGGACAATAAAGCCATGTCAAGGCATGCACACCAACTGTTTGAAAATTTGCAACGCCTCATCTCCACCTGCCTAAACTCCCCCACAGCTTCACTCTCACAAGCACGGCAAGCACACGCCCACATCCTCACAACCGGCCTGTCAAATGACACCCGCTTCACCACCAAGCTCCTCTCCCTCTATGCCACCCACCTTTGCCACGCCGACGCAAGCCTCGTCCTTGACTCCATTCCTCAACCCGACGTGTTCTCCTTCTCCACCCTCATTTACGCCTTCTCACGATCCGGCAATTTCGGTCGCACCCTCCATTTGTTTTCACGAATGTTGCGTGAAAACATTATGCCGGATGCCCATGTCATCCCTAGTATTGTCAAGGCATGCACTGGACTGTCGGCCCTCAAACCCGGGAAACAGGTCCATGGGTTTGTTTCGACATCTGGGCTTTTGTCAGACCGATTTGTTCAGTCCTCTTTGATTCATTTGTATGTTAAATGTGACCGGTTAAGTGATGCAAACCAACTGTTTGATTTAATGCCTGAACCAAGTATGGTTTCTTTGAGTGCTATAATTTCGGGTTACGCTCGACAGGGGAATGTCAGCGATGCGAAGAAGGCGTTTGACAGGATGGAAGAGTTACGAATTGAACCTAATTTAGTATTGTGGAATGGTATGATTGCAGGGTTCAATCAGAGTGGGCATTATTTGGAGGCTGTTTCGATGTTCCAGAAGATGTATTTGATGGGATTTAAGCCCGATGGAACTAGTGTATCTAGTGTTGTTTCTGCTGTTGGAGACTTACAGGATTTAACAGTGGGCATTCAACTACATTGTTACGCGATCAGGCAGGGTTTAGGTGTAGATAAGTATGTTGTCAGTGCACTCATAATTATGTATAGCAAGTTTGCATGCACATCAGAAATGTCACAAGTGTTTGATGATATGGATCAATTTGATTTAGCTGTTTGCAATGCTTTGCTTGCTGGGTTCTCCCGGAATGGTCTGATTGATGACGTAGTGAGGTTATTTGAGCAGTTCCAAAGTCAAGGGACGGAATTAAATGTCGTGTCTTGGACTTCGATGATTTCTGGTTGCACGCAGCATGGCAAAGATATTGAGGCTTTGGAGCTATTCAGAAAGATGCAAATTGCTGGGGTGGAACCAAATTGTGTAACTATTCCTTGCTTGCTTCCAGCTTGTGGAAATATTGCTGCGTTGATGCACGGGAAGGCAGCACACGGATTTTCACTGAGAAGGGAGATCTGTGATGACGTTTATGTGGGTAGTGCGCTTGTTGATATGTATTCTAACTGTGGAAGGATTCAAGCAGCTCGGATATATTTCGACCGGATGCCTATCCGCAATCGGGTTTGTTGGAATGCAATGATAGGTGGATATGCGATGCATGGAAAGACTAAGGATGTAATAGAGATATTTGACTTGATGCAGAGGAGGGAGCAGAAGCCCGATGTCATTACCTTCACTTCTCTATTATCTGCATGTAGCCACAGTGGTCTTACTGAAGAAGGGCAGTCTTACTTTTATAGCATGTCGAGAGAGCATGGTATTGAACCTAGAGTAGAGCATTATGCTTGTATGGTGGCCCTTCTTGGTCGTTCAGGAAAGCTTGAAGAGGCATATTCTATGATCCGGGAAATGCCATTCGAGCCTGATGCTTGTGTGTGGGGAGCTTTACTGAGTTCTTGTAGAGTTCATCACAGTTTGTGTTTGGCTGAGGTTGCTGCCAATAAACTATTTGTTTTAGAACCAAATAATCCTGGTAATTACATTCTTTTATCCAATATTTATGCTTCCAAAGGCAAATGGCATGAAGTAGATAAAATGAGGGATTTGATGAAGGGTATGGGGTTGAGGAAGAACCCCGGATGCAGTTGGATCGAGGTCAAAAACAAGGTGCACATGCTTCTAGCAGGAGACAAATCGCATCCTCAAATGACCCAAATAATAGAGAAGATGGATAAGTTGAGCATAAAAATGAAGAAATCAGGTCACTTACCACTAACTGATTTTGTGCTGCAAGATGTGGAAGATCAGGAAAAGGAGCACATTTTGTGTGGTCACAGTGAGAAGCTGGCAGTAGTGTTTGGGCTATTGAACACTCCGCCAGGGTCTCCTCTACAAGTCATTAAAAACCTCAGAATTTGCGAGGACTGTCATGTGGTTATAAAATTCATATCCAGCTTTGAAGGGAGAGAAATTTTTGTTCGAGACACGAACCGCTTCCATCACTTCAAGGATGGGGTGTGCTCATGTGGGGACTATTGGTGATTGAGTTTTATTCTTTAGCCGGTATCTAACAGTGTTTAAGCAGAAACCAAAGGGACATTGTGATGTAGGTGGCAAAGTGAAGTTCACACTTCCGGCACGTCTCCATTCTAACATCATCTTCAGCTTGTATTTCAATGTTCCAAGTCCTTATTCTGTTTCGTTTCTCAGAATTCATTGTTGGAGATATGGGCCGCTTTCGTCTCTTCAAAGATGGCATTTGTTCATTGGGTGACATTTGGTGATTAATTCCAAGATTTCCAGCGAAAGGATGCTATATTTAGGAAATTCGAGTTCTGGTTCACTTTACGCAGCACATCATGTGATATACATCTGTGAGGAATCCAAAGGTGAAGGAACTCAACTTTAACTTCTGTAATTAGGGTTATTGAAGGTCAGAAAAAGAATTGTTGTCTTAGAGGTCTGGCTAACTTATGCACCGGTAAGAATAGTCGTTTAACATCAACAACCCATGGCTCAATATTATGCGTATTTTTTCAATGCCGATGTTATCGGTCCCTAGTAAAGATGCTACCTACACCATAGAGCTTTTGCTTGCGCCTTAGCAAATTGAAGCAGCTCAATAAGTTTGAAGCACATCAATCAGCTCAAGTATCTATTGACATGCCCGCTGTACTAAAGTAAAAAAAAAACGTTTAGGGTCAACACTTCAATTAGTTAGTTTTGTTTGTCTTTTCTCTCAACGTACATCACAAATATATTTGCATTTCCTGCATTATGGGTTCTCTGTAGTAACTCTATAGCCTAAAGTGGTTTGCGACATGTATATACAATGATCTCATATCTATGATGTCGTACTTGCAGGTCATGTAGCTTTTGGCAAGTGAATAAAAATTCGATTGATCTGCTTTCTGTTTTTAATGACGGCCATTATATGACAATAGTTGTTGATATCCACACCTTTAGTGATGGACTGACATGAAGGATAACCCAAGAATCGGCTCGTGATACACAGAAACTTTCGGCTAATCATGTGCCGCTTGATCAGATGCTGGATATCCCCACTTTGTAAGATCAGTCCTAGTTGGATTTAATCAAGGAAGATGCTTGGGTCGAAGAACTTGGAACCGGAGAGATCTATTCGTTTAAAAAGTACTTCTCTTGTGCTGCTAGATCAGTTGTTTTATGTGGAAATATGTTCCTACCCAGATAAGCCCTGCTGATGGTAGCTGAACACCGATGATCAGGCAATAGTCCATCGGTTTTTTCACAATAGGTAAATGTATTATTTCAAAGCAACTAGAGTCATACTCTTACACCTTGCACAAGGTAATTGTCCATCTTAGCTTCTAAGAAGCAGCTAGAGCTGATTTTAAGTCTTTAGTTGTTGAACTTGGTTATATATGTAAAGGTCTTTTCTCTGCAAATTATAGAGAAAAAAATTAGAAGATAATCAGCTGCTCTCCTTCCAAGTTGCCTTAAAGTTCATATATATGTCATTAGAGTAGATATTCGCTTCTAAGACAAACTTTTAGAAATCTACTGGTTTTAATAGTGATGCTGAATCTTGCCGTCTTATATGCAGTGTCACCAAGTGGATCCATTACTTTTATGGGAGATCGCATATTTGCTTGCTTGTTACGGGGTCAAATGATGGGGCGAACTTTTGTGATTGTTTTTGCTTGTTTTAACCACTTTATTCAGGAGGCTTGGAAACCAGGTAGGCTGCTAGCTGGTGCATGTTTTCCGGGAGATCGTATGAAAGTCACGTTATGTGAAACTGAAATCACCGCCCGTTGTACGGAAGCAGCATGTGCCAGAATGTGGGCTTGTTCTTTCCATCAGTATATATAAAGAACCTTGCAAATGTAATCAATTCCATCTCTTCAATATCAAGTTAACTTCGGTAGTGTTTGAAATCTACAACGTTTTCAGTTTTTTATTCAATTTTGTAAACTAGAGAAAAAAAACGCGTTTGACACAGTTTTGATTTTTTTTCCCTTTCAGTTTTGAAAACCAGTTTTTAAAACATGGTTGTTTTTTAAAACTCCCATTTTGGAATTTTGGGTTTCCAGTTTTGGTTTTTGTTTTGAGAACACCCCCCCCCCCCCCCCACCGCCACCGCCCACCGGCGTCGGCCACTGCCACCCGTCGGCACGGCCAACCGCCAGAACTGCCGCCCCCAGCCGGCCGTTGCCACCCGTTGGCCACCACCCCCAGCCGGCCACTGCCACCGCAACTAGCACCAAAGAAAAAACTCAAAATACACCCAAAAGAAAAAAACTCAAAATAAAAATTCGGAAATTAAACACCCATTTAACTAAACTTGTTTTGATTTTTGTTTTTTGAAAATAGAAAATCAAAACTGAAAGTAATTTCTTACAGACTATCGTCAAAGAAATGGTTAAACCTAAAAGAATACTAGAACATCCCTTTCTTTTTTTTTCATTTTTCGTTATTACGGATCTTTGATAATTCATGTTATCATACCTCATATATGAGGCAGTGGTCCCGAATGATCAAGCCCTTCTATATTTGCCGAATAGCTCGAATCATGTTTGACCTATCGAACTCTCGTCATCCCTGTTCCAAACCCTTCTGGGACTTGCACTATTTTAGTTAGTTTTTGACTTTTCTTTCACCCCAAGTGGATGCAACTAATTATTCCAATCATTGACATTTAGGCTTTGTTTGACAATTTTTTTTTTTTATTTTCAGTTTTTAAAGAGCAGTTTAATTTTTTTTTTAACAAAAATAAGTGGGTGTTTGATAACCCTTTTTTTTTAGTTTTTTTTTTTTTTTTGTGTTTGGTAACCCTTTTTTTTGCCGGTGGTGGGTGCGTTGTGGTGGAGGTCTAAAAAAAAAAATTTAAGTGAAAAAAAAGAGCTTTTTCCTCTTCTTTTTTTTCCTCTACAATTTAAAAAGTGATTTTTTTTATTGAAAAAAATAATAATTACGAAACACTTTTTTTTCCAATTTTCAAAACTGAAAAAAAAAAAAAAAAGAGCGTCGCGTCAAACATGGCCTAATCTTCTCTACTCCTTGCTTACCAAACCGTGGACTTCCATTGTTAGATTTAAATATGGGTTTGCTTGACGGTGTTATCATTACATGGCCAGATTTACTAAGTGCAAAAAGCTACTTTATATTGATCTTTGTTTACAATAATACCAAGACCCTTTTGCTGTCAACTGAGGCAAGGGAAAAGCTGAAAAAAAAAAAAGGCAAGGGAAAAGCTGTATCAATTTGCCAATAGTTTCACTTCTCCTGTTTTTTCTTGGGCCCTAACCTAACCCTCTTGCCTTTTGTACAAGGTCTTAATTCCGGACGGTGGTTGTACCACCCTAAAACAAAAAATAACACTGCGAGAGGCAGAAGTAGTAACACCTCTAATGTCAAAAGCATGTGCATTACATGCAGGAATAATAGGGCTGGACACATAAGGTCAAAGAGGGCCATGTGAGGTTGCATGAATAAAAAAAAAATCAGATGATTTAAGGGAAAATATTCTATCATAGAAAGCCATTGAATTTGTTGTGTTTGCCTTCGTATAGCAACAACCAACACATAAAAAGAATGTGAAAAGGGAACAATTTGGTTCATGGGGTTTGATCCTTTCACGGCTCTTCTGTTGGGTGAACCATGTGGGTGTGGATGCATCTGTGAGAGAACGTGGGAATAATTGAATGAGATGCAGAACTCCTCTGGGATCGATTCATTATAAAACTTCTCTCTACTTGCAGAAGTCACATGTATGACTGTTGCATTGCTTATTTAAGTAGGTGTCACTTGTGCTGTTGGAAGCCATAAATGTGAAGACATCTCCAATCTTGATCCTCCTATCTTCTTCCACAGCCTCCCATTTTTGTCATTGGCATCCGAAAAAATGGCGAGAAATGGCGCTCTTACGTTTGCCATGGTAGTTGTTTTGTGTTGTCTTGTCAATGCCAATGCGTTCGTCGCTTCAGGATGGACAAAAGCTCATGCTACCTTTTATGGAGGTAGCGACGCTTCCGGGACTATGGGTATGTAGCTCTTCAAATTTAGTAAAGGCGTTTTTGGGTTTTCTTGCTGTTTATGATAAAAAGAATCAGAGTGACGCATGGCTAACACTTTTTTGATTGATCACAGGGGGTGCTTGTGGGTACGGTAACTTGTACTCGACTGGATATGGGACGAGGACGGCTGCTTTGAGCACTGCAATGTTCAACGATGGAGCGGCATGCGGGCAATGCTACAGGATTGTGTGTGATTATAATGCAGACCCGAAATGGTGCAAAAAGGGCGTTTCTGTGACCGTCACCGCAACGAACTTTTGCCCTCCCAACTTCGATCAACCTAACAATGCTGGAGGCTGGTGCAACCCACCCCTCCAGCATTTCGATATGGCTCAACCTGCTTGGGAAAAGATAGGAATTTACAGAGGCGGGATTGTTCCTGTGATGTTTCAAAGGTCTTAATCTAGACCATTTTCTTCTCTCTTTTTTTTTCCAGATTTATTTTCTTGTAACCATAGAGTTTATAAAGTTTGCATCTTGGTTGTTCAGGGTTCCGTGCAAGAAGCATGGTGGAGTTAGATTCACAGTCAATGGAAGGGACTACTTTGAGCTCGTCATGATAAGCAATGTGGGAGGGGCTGGATCCATCCAATCGGTACAGATCAAAGGCTCGAAAACTAACTGGATGCCGATGTCTCGGAACTGGGGAGCCAATTGGCAGTCCAATGCCTATCTCAATGGCCAATCTTTATCATTCAAGGTTACCACCACTGATGGAGTGACCAAGGAATTTACAAACATTGTATCTTCCAATTGGGGGTTCGGCCAAACATTCTCAAGCCCGGTACAATTCTGAGCCGAAAACGGCTCTCGGGCTTAGGCTATTGGGTTTCCATAGGCCGCGGCGTGCTTACTCTTTTACTGAAGCAGCCCGCCAATTTTTCGTTTTATGGTGGTGAGGAAAACAAGTTTCTGCGCTGATGGTATGAGATGGGGGTGAACTCATTGGCCAAAGGTCGTGACCCACAAACTTTGTTGCAATTTCATGTATGTAGACACATTATTTTTGCTTGTATTGAATATAATTACGCCATCAATAAGAAGCATGCTTAAGCTGCAGCTTCATGTTCATTTCCCGATTTTCCTCATACAATTGTAATATCATAATATACCAACCTATTCTCTTAGGTTGAACATTCCATGCTGTGGTTGTACAAGAAGTTGCTTGTTAGCCAATACAAATTACATTGAGCCTAAATTCCAATCAATAGTTGTATGAACGGAAAGTTCTCATACTTGCAACATGCATTTACTAGTGTAAGGGTCTATTCAAGCTTAGGGCTTTTGATTTGGTAGATGCAATTTGATAAGGTGGCTGTATAATGTGGTTTGTGCTTCTGGTTTATACTTGAACGATTACAGGTCCCTTGTCCTCAATTATTGGGCGCCTGATATGTACTGAACCATATATGGATTTTGTTTTGTCTAATTACCGCGTTCATATAATCCTGACAGATCTTCGTATGTGGAAGTAGAATCCTTTAACAACATTTTGCTTTCCATTTCTTCTTCCAAATTTTTAGGGAACAAAGTACATATGTAGAGGTTGTGCTTTTGATTCTCGCCGTGCAGGGGAAGCTGATATTCTCTTACAAAATGTAACCAGTGTATATCAGAAGTTGCATAGATGAAAATCTGCCCAAGTACCATACTCTATAACAGGAAAAATACTAGGATTGCACTTCTTTCTTTTGCTGGAGCTGTTAAGGAACGATGAGCTCTTAAGCACTTGAGTATGAAACTAGAGTTCTCTTGAAGTTGTTAACATTTTGAAATCATCCTTTCGAGTACATGACAGTATTGGTTCAACCCTATCCACCAAAATATTCCCCTGGCCTTCCTCTCTTTTAGATTATGGTTGGCTGAACTGCTTGCTTTCATAGTTTGAAATTGATTAATTAATTAAGGGTCAAAACTAAAACTAAAAGTGTAAATCTGCAGAAAATTTTGTCAGGCGCTTCACTTGAACACTCCCTGAATTACAGGTAGGGTTCTCTGAACGAATTTTAGGCGTAAAATCTTCATATTTTCACTCGGAGGGATGATGAGAAGAAAGTCGATAACTTGTTTGCAATTTTAGCAATTTCGCATATTGAAGAGAGATTTCAACAATAAGAAAATGAAGAGAGACTGCAGATTTGCAGTTCCCTTCTGATGAGAAGACTCTAACTACTCTATTACACTACTAATTCTAGTGGTTCTAGTTCACCTAATATGCTAAGTTTTATAACAACCATATCCAGTTTCAATTATATATACCAAGGATCTTTCTCTACCATATCCAGTTTCAACTATTTATACTAAGGATCTTACTCTCTGCACGCACCAATCATATACTACTCTAGATTTCTCTACTTCATCTGCAAAAATTCCTGTTCTTGCTCTAACATGGCATCCACCATTTATCTTGCACTGCCTTTTGCTCTTGTTTTGCTTTCCATTTCTTTGCGTGTGAGTGCACTGAGCCTAAACTACTACGACCAGACATGCCCAAAGGCTGAGTCTATCGTTAAAAATATCGTTAGGAAAGCCATGAGGAACGACAGAACAGTTCCCTCAGCACTACTTCGGATGCACTTCCACGATTGCTTTATTAGAGTAAAACCGTCTTAAACTTTCTGTTTTGAACTTCTTAATTTCGAAGAATACTAGTCATTTCAATGATCTTACGTGCTGAAAGGTTTACATTCCCTCTCTCCTTGATGTTGCTACTTGCTAGGGTTGTGATGCTTCCGTGCTACTGAACTCAACAACCAAGAATACAGCTGAAAAAGATGGACCTCCAAACATTTCATTGCATGCATTTTATGTCATTGACCTTGTTAAAAAGCAAGTAGAGGCTTTGTGTCCTGGTGTTGTCTCTTGTGCTGATATATTGGCTGTAGCTGCAAGGGATGCTGTTTCTCTGGTTAGTTATGGTTATTTATAATGTATTCCCCCTCTATCTCTTTCCGTAGAGCTCTTTCTTTTTGGTGGTGCATTGTTAGGGCATAGTAGAGTGGGTTAATTAGAATTCTAGTCGTGATACACTGCAAAGGAAAAAGTGTTAAGGAAACAACTCTAACTAAAATATCGCCTTTGAAACGTTTAGAGTAGGTCTCTTTTAAAGGGACGGGAAGGGTACGTCTATACATTACTGATAAGATGGAGTTGTTACCGTTAAAAAGTGTAGTTTAGGTAGCTGTAGCTGTTTCACTTTAATTGAGAACTAACATGACGCAACCGTTCTCACGCGTAGTCTGGAGGCCCCACTTGGAATGTGCCAAAGGGAAGGAAAGATGGAAGAGTTTCAATAGCAACTGACACTAGACAACTACCAGCTCCCACCTTCAACATATCTCAACTGCAGCAGAGCTTCTCCCAAAGAGGGCTTTCCATGGATGATTTAGTCGCACTCTCAGGTCTGGTAAACATTGCAAGTATCCTACTCAAAGCATTTGCATCTACCCGTTACACTACCAAGTACCAAATAGTGCACAATTGTGGAGTTGTTATATCATATAACAATCCAGCTTTCAAGGGAAATGATATTCAAATTAGAGAGTTGTTCAATTTTAATCCACTGAAGACTGGTGAAAAGATGCTAAAACATGCAGTTGAAGAAAGGAAAACATAAATCAGTGCCTTGATTACACATGAGAATCAAACTTGGATGTTGTATCTCACTGATTTTGTAGAGAATGACAATTTGAACATGCCATGTGTAGGAGGTCACACACTTGGGTTCTCCCACTGCTCATCCTTCCAGAATAGGATCCACAACTTTGACGCCACAAACGACGTCGACTCGTCGCTGCAGCCATCATTCGCAGCTAGCCTAAGGCGCGTTTGCCCCGTTCACAACAAGGTGAAGAACGCGGGTGCCACCATGGATTCCTCGGCAACTACTTTCGACAACATGTACTACAAGTTACTTGTTCAGGGGAAGAGCCTTTTCTCTTCGGATCAAGCTTTGCTTACTTCAACAAGGACTAAAGCTCTGGTTTCAAAGTTTGCTAGCTCGCAACAAGAGTTTGAAGCAGCATTTGTGGAGTCCATGATCAAGATGAGTAGTATAACAGGTGGACAAGAGGTCAGGCTTGACTGTAGAGTGGTTAATTAACTAGGTTATAGCAAGGATCGATCTACAAGTCTTGGCCAAATTGGCATCCGAGTGAGTCGTGTGGTTTTATTTACGTTATGTGTATACTTGTTTTTGTGCTCATTTTTCTTTCGGCTGAGAGATGAAAAAAATAAGGTTCTGCTCTGAAAATTCACTTGATTTGTTAAAGATTAGACGAGTTTATTACATTTGTTTTGAAAGATCACGAGTCAACCGAATCTGATGTACGGACAAAGTAGAATTGATAGAATTGTTGGATTTGGCAAAATGCAAATGTATTGAAGGTCACAAATAAGTAGGATTTGCTTTGTGTTCGACTATTTCGAAGCTCGTTGGAGATTGGTTAGCAAGGTAACAAACGAAGCAACCTTAACACTCGATGAGCTTTTGTCTAAAAGCAAATTACTATATAAAGCTTAGGCTCGAACTTGTTTTTTAGATCGGTTCTAGATATAAGCTTGGGCACGGGTTAAAACTCGATAAGGAAACTGAATTAAATTTGCACAATTCGAAGTTTGGCCGGGCTCAGCTCACCTGGCTAGTAGGTGGACTAGACTTACTTTTTTTTTTGTTGGATACCAAGGAATATATTCTCGAGCCAGCTTTAGCTTAACCGAGACTAAGTCTCCTTCCCAGACGATCTTAAGGGCACACTCCCTACATCAGCCTGGTGCATTCATAATTTTTTTTCCCTTATAGCCTGTTTGCGAGTTTTTTTTAGGAGAGAAATGGAAGGAAAAGAAAGGAAAGTGACTACTTTCCTTCCTTTTCTTTAGTTTGTGAGTTTTTTTAAGGAGAGAAAAGAAGAGAAAGGGGAGGAAAGTTTGGGCTTCTTTCGTCTCTAAATCTTTCCTCCCAAAATTGGGAAGAAACGGAGAGAAAGGAAACTCTCATAAGTAATATTTTAATAATGCCCATATTACCCTTGAGACAATGAAGACTAAATTTTGAATGACTTCTAGGTTTTGAGGTTTCTTATGAAAGCTTATCACTTTATTTACAATTAAGTGATTGTTTTAGTTATTAGAGTTGACTCGTAACTGATTATTTTACTTTTGGTGTGATATTAATTAGATTTAGATGTTGGGATTCTTGTCGTGATCTCATGGCTATTTTTGTTTTTTACATGATGAAATTAATCAACTATGTAAGGCTTATGACATTAGTATGATATGTATTTTGTATGATTTATCGATAATTAAATTATTTTACCAACAAAATCATGTTTTTTTTAGGATCATACATTCATAATCTTTGTTAGAATTATCACAATTTATTATAAGGGTATATACGTAATCATGTGTCTTTTCTTTTCTTTTCTGCTGAACTCACAAACAAGATAAAAGAATGATACTTTCTTTCACAAACAAGAGGAAGGATAATTGTCTTCCCTTCTCTTCTTTTCTCTTCTTTTCCCTTCTCTTCCTTTCTTTTCTTTTCTCTCGTCTCAAAACTCGCAAACAGGCTATTAATGTCCCCCCCCCCCCCCCGCGCGGGGAGTTCATACACATAAGCATTAAACACCCAAACGGACTAATTAGCCTAGTGGCCATTTACTGTGCGTCGTGAGTTATATTGTTTTTATAAAAAGAAATTAAAATAAATTAGCAAGACATTGGCTTTATTTATTACTGTATTTGATATGACTTGCAAAATAATATGAAGTAATTATTTACCATAAAACGGCTTCGGACCCACGAACCAAAATTTAGTCCACTTTGACTACTAGGGTCTGTGCAAAGTCGTTTTCCCGGTGGCCGTTAAATTTCAATGGAAGGCCAAAACGCCGACGATACAACCCACAACACAGCCGAGAACCACCAACCCTCCGTCTCGATTTCAGCTGAACAACAGCAGCAAGACGATAATTCAAAAGCCAGAATTAAAGCATTACCAGCAGAAGATGAAGAAGAAGAAGTATTAAGGAGGCTATTGGCACCAGATGTGGCCAATCTCCCTTCCACTCCTCCTTCTGCTATTGAATCCAATTTTATCACGTACTTCGCTCCCGGTAATCAAAGCCCTATTCGAACCAACCTGTGAATGAGTCCATTGAAGTGGGTAAAAATTGTATTTTTCTGATTGGGTCATTTTTGCCAGATTTTATCAAGCCAGGGCACGATCAGTATGTTCATCGGCATGCCAACGGGTATGTTTCGGATTGTTTTCTTGATTAATTCTTGCTGTGTTCGTGCAGTTAAATTAAATTTGATGTAATTTAGGGTGATTTTATCACTGTAGATTGTGTGTTATTGGATTAGCACCTGGCCATGTGGCTTTTAAGGAGAATGAAGGTGTCACGTCCGTTGATTTCAACGTGGGCAAGTCTGATCGGAGTGGGATTAAGGTCACTGGAAAGCGCAAGAGGGTAAATACTGTTTTTTCTTAAGTAATTTAATGTGATTTACATGTATTAAGAATGTAGCTAGTATGCCCTTATGGCGTTATTGGTGGTTTTTTTTTTTTGTGATTTTGTAATTGATATCGAAACTATACCTTGTACTATTGTAATTGGTGTATAAAAAGTTGTGAACCAAGTCATTGTCGTTTGTTTCAATTTTCCTAGTCTAGACTCTAGACATTCTACATAGGAAACTAATTAGTGATCCTACTAATTCATTGGAGGATGAAATATACCTGATTTTTATAGCAGAATTTCTTTTATCAAGAACAAAGTAATCTAATTTTGGAGACTAGATTTGATCCTTCACATAGGTTAGATATGTGATTTTATTCATTGACAAGATTGATAAGAGTAAGCACAAAGATTTCTGATTGCTTTGGTGATCTCGCTTTGGAGGTTAAGGACTATAATTCACATAACTTAAAAGAAATATCTCTAAGAAGAACAGAGGTATGGATTTGAAAGAAAAACTTGTTTGATTTACGAATCTTAGTTTTGCAAGTGATATGCATATTAGAATCCGCGTTTAAGATCATCAGCACAATGTCAAATCTGTTAAAAGTGACAAATTGAATGCCATTGTAGCTTTGCCACTTGCATACGTAAATCATTTTGTGCTTCCCTATTGTGGAAGATATTGTTTTTGTTAAGCAAGTTTTAACGGTATTTAGTTATTTTCTGTTAACCTGCTTGGTATTCTAATTCAGTGCAACAGATTCTCGCAACATCATTTTGCTGTATATTGATTAATGGCAATTCGTTCCATTATACAAAACTAGAATGTTGTGTTTTGGTATACCTATTTTGGTATCACTATTCATGCGAAATAACTCCAATTGATGTTGTTCTCGCTGAATTATTGTGAAGACGCGGCAACCTTACTGGATTTACATGATTTATGGGTTGAATTTTTTAGTTACATGATTCACTGCCATTATGCTACATATTACCAGATAAAAGCATCATATTGACGGTAGTAACACCGAAAGTAGTTTGTTGTTTTGCTTTGAATGGATTACAGGATTGGGTAGCCTTTGGGATTTTTATTTGTTGATATGTCCTTATGCAGTTTTCAATTTAATTTTGCTGAAATGTTCTTCTTATGCAGAATGCGCAACATTTTGAACCTAACACAGCTTTGTGCAAAGTTTTCAGCAACGATGCTTACTACATTGTGAGGTGATTTTCCAGTCCATCTCTATCGTTACTTCTTCTCCATTGAGGTTCTTCTCTGTTTGTTCTTTTCTCTTTCTTCTTCGATAGCTTCTTTTGATGTATAAACTAGTCCTGTGCATCTTTTGGCAGGTGCTGTGTCAAAGGCTCTCTATTGGAAGTTAATGAAAGTTTAATCAAGCAACCAGGATTGCTTAATTCTTCGGTATGATTTACCTTTGTTTCAGACTACAAGCCTTTTATCAGTTTTAACCACTACATAGACTTACCATGTTTAACTCATATAATTAAACAATGCATGTTTCTGTTGTTCTTCGAATCTCTTGTGGAGGATGCTTCAAGCATCCAAGCTTGTAGACCTGTCCATGGCTGCTAGTCCACTCGACCCAGCACAAAAGTGACTGGCTTATCAAGTAATGATAGTGGGTTTGTTGCACGAACGGGGCTAGTACCTTCAGCTTGAAGTTGCTTGAAGCTTGGACCGTAGGATTGTCCCTCCTTAGTCTCTCTGTTGATGTTGAAAAAGAAAAATACCTCTCTCTCTCCCTCTCTCTCTCCCTCTCTCTCTCTCTTTCCCTCTCTCTCTCCCTCTCCCCCCCTCCCTCCCTCTCTCCCTCCCCTAGCCTCTCGCTCGTCTATAATCCACCATTGCTGAACCATCTTTGTTGCCACCACTCCTCAAATCAAACCCTCTTCCCTTATTTACCTGGAAACCAAGCCACGGCAAAAATCATGTTGGTGCGTTACATCCCGTCGGCAGCTGTTCATCCCTTTGGCGGTAAATCATGGCTTTTGGCCATGGCAGAAAGTAATATACTAGTTGACACAAGTCAATGCTAACGTATGTTCCCACAAAGCGGAGTACATCCACTAGGAGGTACTTTTCTACCGATTCTTTGGGCACAAACAATACAATTTTCTGTATTATTATTCCATAGCTTTATTATCAACTTCTTATGAAGAACCCTATAATTTCATTGGCATTCATCCGATTTTTTAGAGCTGTTCATTCTTTTCTTTTGCTTTTGTCTTTTTAAGAGCAGCCATGATCAACTATAGTTTCTTTTTAAGATCTCATTTGTGATCTGCCTAATTTGATACGAATTGCAGGCAGAGAGGGAAGGATATATTGCGATTATCATGCCAAAACCTACAGATTGGCTCAAGGCCAAGGCTGCTTTACTGAGCTCTGAAGAGTACAAGAACTTGAAAGATGCTAGCTGACTTGTTTTATTCCTTTCTGAATCATTTGATGTTTTAGTGGTGGTTGAGTTTTTTTTTTTTTTTTGACGTTTTGTAACATGCAGAAAGAAGGCACAACAATTTTGATAATTTGCAGCAGAGTAGATCATAAATTAGGAATCTTTCTCAACTTGCAAAACTTTTGAGTCTTTAACCTGGCAACAATTTTCTCATAATGTTATTACCGAGTATTATTTTGTAATGCCGAAGTTGATTATCAAATTAAGGTCATCTAAGCCAAAGGCCTCGGGAAGTTTAATACTACTTTGCTAGTATTTCTTAGAGAACTCGATGTAAACTGTTTGCTAGTAGTCCTTAGAGAACTCGATGTAAACTACATTATGGTAGGAAAAAGAACGTAGCAAACTTGTTGAAAACGTTGAGTAGCAGACTGACGCGTGTGATGTATTGTCCTCAAGAGTAGTTTCACTCCTTCGGAGATAATATTTCAGTGCTCAAGGTCTCCGACGGCTACTCTCTAAGATTCAACAATCTATTCCTGCTAACGAGCACTTGGAAAAGTGTATGAGTGCCAAATTGGGTTGCGTAGCCCGTGTCCCTCCGTAGTCCCCTGAGACAGGCCGCTTACCACTTCTCCACTTGACTTCAACTATGTGTGAAAGGGGTTTTCACCGGACGCCTTGCGACTAGTAGCACTCGAATAACAAAAGTTATAGAAACAGCTTTCTGCTTGCATGTAGACAGAGAGAGAGAGAGGGGCAGAGTCTCTGACTTTTCGTGTTAAAACTAGAGGAGAGGTCATCCTTGGTGCAAAAGTCAGCCGTCATCCTTTTATTGCGAAGAAAGTTGCGAAAGTGAGCTGTTCGAGCACAATTAAAACGGCTAACAGATTGAAATTAAATTTCAAGACTTGTCTGATTATAAAATCACAACATGTGCAAAATATGATATCATTGGATAGGACGGACCCGATTTACTAGTTTTCTAGTGGATTTCTAAAGTTGGCCTTGAAATAGCTTGGGTCTAAGCCAGACTCACGTGCGCACGAGAGTCCACCTTTACTAGCTTGTTGCTAGCCCAATAGGCATAATAATTAATTATAAACTCATTTATTAAAACAAACGAAAACTAAGCAACATTGCCTGATTCACCAAAAAAAAAAACTTATAAACCCATTTGACTTAGACGACATGCACAAGCAAGCAAGTTTAACGGTTTTGACTTTTTGCTTTATAATACTTGTAATTTCTTCACCAAATACAACACTCAAATGAAAATATTATGCTCGTTAGCTACAATCGTG
Organism: Escallonia rubra; assembly: GCA_033065855.1. NCBI lineage: Eukaryota > Viridiplantae > Streptophyta > Magnoliopsida > Escalloniales > Escalloniaceae > Escallonia > Escallonia rubra. The sequence continues at coordinate 227,537 of JAVXUO010002269.1, forward strand.
CCACCAGCACCATCTTGGTTTTGCTGCTAGGCTTCATTTTCTTGTATCAAAAGAGAGACCTCCATATCAATTTCATTAAGAGCCTGGACAGGCTCTTATGTTGACCTCTTGCTCCAGAAGTACAATTCCACAAAACGAACAAAGGCCGAATCTTCACCTCAAGACACGCAATACTCGTCTAAATTAGTCTGAATTTGAATGCAGCACCACTATTTCCTGTAAAACCAGCCTTCTTGACCTGTTAATAGTGAGGAAACACAGATAAATATGCTCTTCAAGCTCTGCTAACTGCTCCAGAAAGGCAGTTTCATGCATCCTAAACTCCCTCACCACCTCCTTCAACACCTCACCTTTTCCAAGATTCCTGACGCAAATACCCGCAATGGCTTTGCTATGCTCTATCTCGTCGTGCAACCTCCTCGCGAGCCGACTCATCGTATCGAAATCGTTCGCGAGCGTATAGACTCCTTTCGCCGCAACGTCAAGCTGTGCACCAAGTCTTTCAAGCGATTTTGTGCTCATCCTCATTCCTTTAGCCACCTTGTTTCGTTTCCTGTATAACCCTACTGTACAAGCAACCAATCCTGGCATCGCCAGCGTTCCGACCATGCTGTGAAGTACAAGCACTAGCAAGGCAATCGCAAGTGCTGTGTAAGAAACCACAAGAGAGACCCCCGCCACCTTTTTGCAACATCTCGTGAACTTTGTTCTCCTCCTGATGTTCTTGCACTTCAGAGTCAACTTCCCCAGCAAGAAATCATGGCCATCGTGCATGTCTCGAAACTGGACCGAGGTAACAGTCGACAGCGGATTCTTAAGCAATGCAAATTGGGCAAGGTCCCTGAATATGGTCGAATTATCCTTACCCGATACGCTATCGTTTATCCTTTGGATTATGCGATACTTAGCGCGTGTTTCGTATACGCTTTGAAGGAGCGAATCGCACGTATTGCATGCTTCTAAGCTGGCCTCGAAGTAATCGACGAGGAGGTGGTGAAGATTGGAGCGTTGGATGAGATCCGATAAGGTTTCTTGGCGCGGTTCAAGCAAGCGTTCGGAGAGATGGCCTTGAACCTTACTGCACATTTCTATGAAAGACTTTGTTCTAAAGGCTTCCGTGTATTCTTCATCCACGTTAAACTTGTTCACCAAGGTGTTCATTCGGTCTTTTCCATGTCTACCTGCAATAAAGAAACAAAACAACCATCATGAATTAGTCTAAGGAAACTAATTAGTAATTCCCTCCTCCTTTCAAAGCACACACATTTAATCGCGTTACATTTTATTTATATCTGCTAAACGCGGTGGTGATCAGTAGCCGTTACATCAGTAATTCTTTCAAGACAAGTGACCTTTTCTAAGCGGTTTCTTTGAAATGTGACCACTTTCTGATCGCACGATATCCCACATTTATTCTTTCACAAACACAAATTACATGTAGAGTAATGACTCTTTAATTATGGGACGGAGCAACACACTATAGATGCTCAAATAACTAGATATTATCATCAAACACTTTGCTATTTTCACATTCTTTCATCGTCGAGGTGTTTAACAATGAGATTCGGGATTAAGCGCTCGCAGAAACAGCCAAAAGAGGCCCTAAAATTGGCTCTACGACCTGCATATATACTTTAAAATTTCAAAGAAAAGATATAAGAAGGCTTCTTTTAGCCCTTGAAACCCCTACAATCAACATACATATATTATCATAACTCACTCGAGAACATAACCCACCAACCCATTAATTAATGATAGTTTGAAGATGAAGGAGATCTAATACGAGAGTAAGTTGATTGAGAAATCCTGCTAGAATGGGAACTAGAATAAGAAGATTTGGGAACTGACCTGGCATGGTAAAGGGAGCTTTCAACTTGGACCAAACCATCTTTCTCATCTCAGACAAGTTAAAGAAACAGGTGAATGAAAACGAAACTTGTTTTCAAGAGGAGTCCCCCTACATATATAGCGTCTCGTTTTTCATGGAACCTGGTGGCTTGAAGAGAGAATTGTGAAGAAAGCAGCAAGAAACCAGTTGGCTGCAGCTAGCACCGCCTCGATTGGTTAAGGATTTGGTCACACGATTGCTTCCCTCCCACGTTGTGTTGCCTACGTGTCAGGCTTTCAACTCTGGTAACGGTGGAGTAACAACGGGAGGGTAAAAAGCTTCCTATAATTAACGTTGTTAATGATAGACGTTAGCCGCAACTCGAGTTACCGTCATGTGCCTATAATACTCTTTTTTTTTTGTTTTTTACAGTAAGGGATATCATCGGTTCAAATTCAACGTCGGTAAGGGATATCAACGGTTCAATTTCAGCGTCAGGAGATCTTCGTCCTTCTCACCTCATGCTCACGGTCTACAATTAACACTTACAAATCAGATATGTCCCGTCATATGTAGTTTGAGACGCTTACTTGAGGGTCTAAGCTGACCACCCAGGCAGGGTATGGGTATGAAAAAGGACTATCTGAAAATACAGGGTAATTCTTACCCGGACCCTTTTTAATTACCCGTACGAGTGTTACCCGTACTCGCCCGGTTAACCCGTTTTGCCAAGTCTAGGCGCATCCCATACATCAGTCTAGTACATTTAAATGAGTATTTTTCTCTATATAACAATAATGAATAGTTTTATTGTTTTTCATAACAAAATTTTAATGACAAGTAATTAGCCGTATTTCTTTAGTATCACACCAATTATACATTACTAATCATATGTAATAGTCACTAATTGCTGCTATCCGACGAATTGTAACTTCTTAAAACAAAGTGGATTGCTGTCAGAACTTAATTTTGCTTATAATAAAGTTTGAATAGGTAGAAACTAGGCATATCTTGTTCAAAAGGTTTCACATTTTTTTCTTACATAAGTGGACTTCACCCCCAACTTAACAATTTCTCCAGAAAATAGTATAACTAATCACGTTGCATACCTCAGTTTCATGAAACTTACAAAAAAAAGGTCATGTTATTCTTACCTCCTAATATATAATAATAATAATTATTATTATTATTTGTTATGGTTATAACTGCAATTCTTATATGGCCCGTTGTCATTTCTTCCACCCCTTGAGATTTCCAATATACTGAGTTATCTTCTTACTTATCGTTAAAGATTTTAACACATGTCGTTACAGTACATTTTAAGAAACAAAAAAGAAAATTAAAAAGCGTAAAAAGAGATAAATATAGCGTTCTCCCTAAAACAAAGTTCCATTGATGTGTTTGTGTAGAACCTACTCTGCTGACAAATTTTGGTTATTGTTAGTGCTCTTCATCTTTATCATCACCACCCATTAACACCATCTACTGGTGAGACGACCAAAAAGGAAGAGGTAACGTGTTTCAGATTTCTTGACCCAAAAGCTCATTTTTGAAACGAATTTACTTGTAGATGCTGATATCGATCTAGGCTTAGATTAATTCTGTTTGACCAGAAAAACAGATGGCCTAGAATTAGGAGACACTCAGTTATGGGTGCCAAAAGGCTACGCGTATTTCTAAAGAAACACCTGCTTCAGAAACTAGCTAGCGGTTGCAAATGGATAGATGAAGAAGTGTTCTTCCTTGGAGTCTACGTTTGGGAGAACTCTTAACTCCCACAATTTACTGATTTTGCATAGGTATGTTTGGAGATGTTTACCCTACATACACTTAAGCTTGAATTTCTTGCTAAAAATCTTATTTATTTCACAAAGGCGAGCGTTTATGCAGAATACCGAGTCTACCTATTCATCCTTTTGCGTTAAAAAATGCTAACTTCTCCTTCTTATATTCATTTTTAGTGACAAAAATCAACATTATTTAGAGCCAGAAATGGTTTCATTGAAATGTAACTAGAAATCCCAAGCAATCCCTTGTTGATTGCGTGGTCATAGTATTTTCATTTTTTTTGTGGTGGAGAAAAATTCAACGTAATCGAACTGATTGATTTTCTAGATTTTATTTTGGATAAACATTACACCAAGGAACCTAATCAATAATACGTAATCACATCAGTTTCAAACCCCTCCTCACGCATGAAAAGTCTCAATCTATCTTCTTCTAAATAAAAGGTGCCACGCAGCCTAGTGAATGTGATAGAAGTGTACAATCCAAAAATGGAACACTAAAAAGGATAAAGCCTTTGAAAGGATGAGTATAAGTGTACGTAGTTCAAGGCAATATTACACACAAGTTGACAAGCCTTTTTCCTCTTCAGGCAGCATCATAATTGTTATTGATGCCTTGCACGGACTGGTAACCTCAATACACACGGGTGTATAGCTGCTCAGGAGCCAAAAAAAAAAAAGGGGGATAATATTCCTAAATTGCTTCTGTTGAGTTAGGTTACAATTATAGTTAAAGACGTGATTTTTTTGAAAAAATCAAAATGTAAAAGATTTATACGGAGTATTAGATTTGTCCAATGTTCGGGTTCCGTGACCTTTAACAAATGATTTTTACTGACGCGCCACTTTCGTATTTTTAAAATGTCAATATTATCTTCTTCTTTTTTTTTGAAATAATCAGAACTGCAATTCATATGACCCGTCGGTATGGGGATTCGACGAACTCGGGACCTTGCGGTTATTCCTCAAGGCCCTTTGCCACTCCACCATCTCTTGGGGTTGTCAATATTATTGTTAAGACGCCTAAATACGTACTTTATACTCATTTCTCTCTGGTCTCTCTCTCTCTCTCTCTCTCTCTCTCTCTCTCACCTCTCATCTCTCCTCTTCTCCCCTTCTCAGTTCTCTCCACGGCTCCGTAGCACCACCTCCCACTCTCCACCCACTCCCACACGCACCCTATTGTACATACAACAAAGGTGCGCGCGCACACACACACACGTCACTTTTATATGATATACACAAATTGAATTAAGAAGCTCCTGAACATTTGGCGATCTCCCAAGACAAGTGTTCTCCTATTTCGACTTTCCCAAAGCCTCTTCTATAGATTTCAAGAAAGAAATTAATGAGACTCAACCTTTTATTGCAAATTTATAAGCCGATTCTTACTAATTCATGATATGGCGTGTACAAAATGAAAGAGATTGCTCATTGTCAGAGTTGGATGTGTACGAATTCAACGGAGTTTTGAAAGTATTGATTATGAACATCATGAGCTTTCCCAAACGGACTCCATCTTAACAAAAGAAATAAAAACACCCGCACACCCACACTCTCACGACACCCACATACGAACACACACTCATTCACACAATTGCCTCACCCACAAACACGCCCCCATCACTCACTCATACGACATTTAAGATTGAGTGTATGCTCAATCTCTCTCTGTGTATGTGTGTGTGTGTTTGGGGGGGGGGAGTGCAGGCGCACATGTCAAACTAGGAGTGTGTGAGTAAGTGTGTGTTTGTTTTTGTGCACACGCGCTGGACTGTGTGTGATTGTGGCGGGAGAAAGAAAGAGAAAGAGGTTTGAATTGGGTTGGCGGTTTGTTGGCTGGTGTAGTGTTAGTTGGTGCTATGGTGGTTGTTAGTGCTGGAGGACGGTGGTGATCCTTTTTCTTTTTTAAACTAGTTGTGGTGATATGAGAAGAAGGTAATGAGAAGAGAAGAGGACAAGAAGGTCTTTTCATTATTTAACGCCAGTAACATTCCATTTGGTCAAAGGACAAAATCCTTGGCTGTAATTTGCTCCCAACACAAGGAGTTTATTGATATTATCCTAAAAAAAATCAGTTCCTCAAAGGTCAAAAATTGGCAACAATTACTTGAGTCCTGTGATTTCGCTTGTTTGTTTTGCTTAATCAGCATACTGCAGATGTTAAGCTTCTACGGGTGGCTAGAGTCGTAAAGCGAACCAAATTACTCCGGTTCGATTTATGTTTGGTCATTTAAAAACTCAAGATTGGTTTATGATAAAAATAAACAAAAGTTTGAACAGTTTTTGAAACTCGTTGACTATATTGAATTTTATAAAACTCATGCTCGAGCTCATTTTAAGATCAGCTTGAAAGTTAAAGAAGTTAAACTTGAGCGGTACTTTAAACTCAATAAGTACTTATTGCACAAACTAAGCTAGAAGTTCCTTAGACTCGGTTCATTTGCACTGCTGCTTTTCAGGGAGATTTTAAAGTTATATACTTCGTCCATAGAATGAGCTCGTATTGACCCGTCTCTCTTAGTGTATAAGTCTATAAGAGCAGGAGCATGCCATGTAATGCTCTCTCCGCCTTTTGACTAATATCAATTGTGATGCATATATATCCTTTATTCTGCACCAATATATATATATATCCTTTATTCACTCACCTAAAATATTCAAAAATTGAAATCAAAAGAAAAGACAAAGAAAAGAAAACTATATAGATGACATTTGGAGAATTAGGTGTCTATAGATATGTTTTCTCGTTTGAAGAGTACCTCATTGATAGACAGGGGTGGATCCAGAAAATCTGATCGGGGGTGCCAAAAAATCATAAAAAAAAATTTGATGACTAACATAAAAGATTTAAGAAGATTCAAGTTCACATAAAAGATAAATAATAAAAAATACATTATAATTAGTGTCATTATTAAACCCATTAAATACAAAATATGTTGTTTAATTTGACTACTAACAATATATTTCACTATGCATAGTGATTTATTTAACTTGTTAAGGTTAATCAACAATAAATTACTAATTTTGCATGAAAGACGCTTAATTCTTACTATATAAATATATTACAAATGTGATTATCAATTGTATCAGTATATTAGTCACGTATAGTTAACAAACTATAAGAATTTACACTAAAAAAAAAAAAAACTAACCTTAATCTATTCCCCTTCTTTTTTTTTGTAATCTAGAGATTTAGAATTTGGGATTTGAAAGAATGAAGATAGAGTAAGAAAATGGCAAAGACAAAGACTATGGTAATCGGTGGCACAAAGAGTAAAAAATATAATAAAATGAAATCCTAATAAATTAATATTACAATATAGTGACATTTTTATAAATGTTTTACATATTTTAAATATATTTATCCATTATCTAAAAAGTCATAAAAGAATTTCACAAAAATTGAAGGGTGCCCTGCCCTCCCACCCGGTCATGGGGGTGGTCCGCCCCTGTTGATAGATAAGTATGTTTAACATTTACTTTTATATGTAATATTCCTTTTCAAATAGTACAAAATAAAAAACATCTTAAACCTTTCAAATACGATATTTAAAAAAAAAAGTCAACATTGGGGAAAATGCGGGATAAATTGACATTAAATTAGCTATGGTTGGAGATGTGATCCAAGGCCTTATTGTGCCACACGTCATTAAATAAGATTTGCAGTAGCAAGGTAGGGGATGAGTAATAATCAGGTGTGAAATTCCAAATAAGTATATCTTGGAACTCAACAAAAGAGGTTTGTCATCCAAGCGAAAGGCAAGACCATGCCAAAAAACGAAAAAGTTGTCCACAAAAGAAGTTGTCCAAACAACGACAAACACGCAAAAACCAAACAAACCAAAAACCGAGGACCGAGAAAGACAATTACTTAAAGTTACCCCTGGACCTCTACAATCGGGTTTTGCCGGCGATGTCAATGACAAAGCGATACTTAACGTCATTTTTCGCAAGTCGATCAAAGGCTTCGTTAATTTTATCTAGAGTCACGGTCTCGATATCACACGTAATGTTGTGTTTTCCGCACAAGTCCAGCATCTCTTGCGTCTCTGTAATGCTTCCTGTCATGCTACCCTTTACTGCTCTTTTCCCTGCAGCGACGAGCATTTTCGTCAGACACAAGGTATTTTTGGTTGACATTGAAATAGCTCTCGGTCGTTCATGAGAAAGTCTATCTCCCCACCTAAAAGGCTCGCCAGCCAAGCTATATAACTTGTAGCTAAAAGAGTAATTAAGATACAAACAAGCATTTGTTTTGAGGGTCCAAAATAGACGTTTCTTTGCTTTTATTGCTTTAATCAAGATTGAATGGACACAAAGCGAAGCTTACCAAATATCAAGGGGAAAGCGGGCAAGTCTACGGGCTTATCTGGTGCACCAACAATCACCAAAGTTCCATTCACTTTGAGCAGCTCCAATATGGGTCCAAGGGAGTGATGGGCCGACACTGTGTCCAGTATAAAGTCCAGACTCCTTTTCCGAGACTTTTGTCACCACAAGATTTTTATAAGGAAACAACCAACCACGGTACTCAGAAGTAAACCCAGTGGCCATGTTCATGTTATGTAAGCTTTATGCAATAGATTAGTTTAGACAATAATAATAAACTCTGGTCAAAAATCTGAAACAGTCCATCTAACCTGCCATTGATCATGTCATTGTTGTGTGAAATAATAAAGGAGTACTTTGATAGGGATGTCGGTTTTTATTAGTTTTGTTTAAGCACCTAAACAACCTATTGATAAAGATGCTTTGTTGCTTGGGGAAATAGAGTTATTTGGTCAAATATTGGCAAATTAGTATATTTCAGCGCAAGAGCTTAGATTCAGAGCGGGTGTGCAGTGGCTTATTCTACTTGTCAAAGAGTTTAGATTAGAGTCGTTCCCTGTATGGTACGACGAGACATGTCTTAGTTCGATGATCTGAAATGAATAAGCACTTGTGTCTGAGTCACGTGTAAGGACACTCGCACAATGTTAACAGAAATGCTTTTACTTCTCAATAAAGTAAGGCCAATTTAACTTATACTAATCCAAATCTTGAACTGAATTTCCAACTTCTAAGTACTGGCTCGTGATTTATGAATTAGGTGAAGAAAAATGTAATTCTGACTAATCAAAATGAGGGTCAGAAAACAAGGAAAAGGGTTGCTCAAACCTGCAATTGTTCGATGCTGGTGCTAATTATGAAATCATCCGCACCCAAACGCTCTCTGGCCTCCTTTTCTTTGGACGGGGAAGTGCTGATTACAGTAACATGGTGGCCAAATGCCTTTCCGAATTTAACAGCAACATGTCCAAGACCTCCCAAACCAACTATCCCTATCTTCTTCCTGCTTGGTGAGTGTATCAAGTTGTTGTCTTTCATGGGGCTGAACACCGTTATTCCAGCACACAGTAGCGGTGCTGCTGCATCCATTGGTAGGTTTTCCGGCATGTGCACTACAAATCTTTATCACAAGTGTCCCAAATTAGTTAGTATGAGGAACAAATATGCTCAGTGTACCATATTTATGTACCATATACTTGTGCACAAGATGTATACAGTGGTTGAACCACACAAATTAGGCGACTGCACCATACAACCATCGACTGCATATGTCCGGAGCATGAATTATAAGTGACGATATACTACAAAAGTAGAGCTAAACTTGGGTATGATTGTAGTGTATGCATTACCGATGATCTGCAATGATCATGTTTGAATAGCCGCCATAGGTGATGCTACCATCCCAGAAAATGCCATTGTAGGTAAGTTGAATCTGGTCGCAGTAGTTCTCTTGGGAATCCTTGCAGAACTCACACTCTAAACAAGATGCTGCCAAGCACCCCACCCCTACCTTATCCCCGGTCTTGAAATTGGTCACGTTGCTTCCCACCTTTGTGATCAATCCGGTGATTTCATGGCTGTGTATGACACAAATTAATCTGTCAAGCTATCATGCCTTTTTGAGCTCCATAGCTCGTCAATATGAGAAATGCAAGACTACATGAAACTGTAAACTCGGACGTTGTTACAAAGTACGGAGTAATCAGTGAGAAAGGGAACTTGAACTAGCTGTACATACCCGGGGACAACAGGGTACATGGTGATACCCCAGTCGTTCTTGGCGAAGTGGATATCAGTGTGACACATTCCACAGTATAAGATTTTGATGGTCACATCGTTGATGCCATTTTCTCTAATTTATCAGGAACAAAAACAAATCATGCGAGAGTGATTGACCAGGATGACAGGAAAGATGAATTAACCCACATTTTGAGCTGGAGACCGCGCAGTTATCTGTGAAAATAATTGAAAATCCGTGCAGCATACCTTCGTTTGAATGTATAAGGGGTAAGAGTGCCGGCGGAATCATGAGCTGCCCAGCCGGAAGCAGTCTGAGTGTGATTGGGAGTTGTTTGGGCCATGAGTGAGTGTGTGACTGTGTGTAATTAGAGAGAGAGAGAGAGAACATACAATGAAGGCAAAAATTATATAGAGCAGCGTGCTTGTAATTTATTTTGGAGTTGTTAAACATGTTTTAAATAGTTGAAATAGATTTGTGTATTGTTTGACCAAAAAGAAAGTGTTTTGAAAACCCCCACATTTGGGTTCGTTTGACAATTTTTTTTTTTTTTATTTTCAGTTTTTAAAGAACAGTTTAATTTTTTTTTTTTACAAAAACAAATGGGTGTTTGATAACCCTTTTTTTTGAGTTTTTTTTTTTTGTGTTTGGTAACCCTTTTTTTTTTTTTTTAGTGGTTTGCGGTGGCGGTGGTGGGGCATAGCGGTGGTCGACGGTGGTGGTGGTGGTGGCTGCCGGCAGTCACCGGCGGTGGTCGCCTGAGGTGGCTGCCGGCGGTGGGAGGGTGGTGGTGGTGGTTTCAAAAAAAAAAACCAGTTTTTGGACTTTTTTTTTTACTCTTCAGTTTAAAAACTGATTTTTTAAATTGGAGAAGGAAAAAAAAATGGTTACCAAACGCACTTTTTTTTTCCAATTTTCAAAATTTTAAAAAAAAATTGGAAAAAAAAACCAAGTCAAACGTGGCCTTAATGTTTCTAATTTTAAACACTTCAAAAAATATAGGTTTGAACAAGAAAAGTATTAGATTATCTCGCATTATTTATGAGAGGATATTGAATGTCATTCTACGAACCGTTAATCTCTAATTCATGTATCCAGGAAAAAGAAAGAAAGGAGATAAGTGAGAGTTATTCGTAAATATTTTTATTTTGAGTCCTTACACTTCTTTCAAATTTAATTGTTGCTGAGTTGAATTTTTTCACTTGTCCTTCCTATAAATATGTAGCGAAGATACGATTACAGAAATTAAAAGAGTAAGAATTAACCATAATATTTAAAAGTTGCTTATAAAATATGAAAAATCTTGCAGGTGTTGATTAATAACAGAAATTATATATTTAATAGCTTTTTATTAATCATTTTGTCGCATTAAAAGCGCTTTCAACAGTTTTTACCCGAGCTACTCAATGTGTATATATCTGTGAAAACTGTTCTTAACAATGATTTCTATTTCATTTTAAAAACTAGTTTTAAAGTCAATTCAAAACGGCTCCCAAGAATAGTTGGTACCAGTGGAGCGTCAGAAAAATATTTTGTTGCAGTAGTATCATAACATTCTTGTAGCTTTCAACTATTAGTTGGTCAGCTTTCCAGCATGGTTTTTATTTCTTTTTTTCTGTACATTAATATAATATGAAGTAATATTATATGGTCAATTACAGCTTCAAGTATGTCTGGGAATCTCGTCATTGTGGGTCAGGATCCAAATTATATACAAAGTTACCTGTAATTGACAATGGCTAACTATATACATTAAGCATATGATTGAACTTTGATTTAGAGGGCCTTTCTTTGCCCTTAAAAGAGCATCATCGTTGTCTCTCGGTGCGTTTCACAAGTCGCGAGTTGATAGTAATATCATATATACACTAAAGAGAAATTTTTTCTTTTTTTCGTGAGTTTATTAAGTTGAAAGGTTGAATTACTCGCTAAACTTGTAATCTTAGTAAGTATTCATGAAATTTGTTTCGCTTTCTTCGATCTATATGCAAAGTCGAAGCATATTTGCTACGAAACATGTATTGCCTCCCTCAATTAAGCTTTAATGATAGCATCCAAGATTAGCATCCCGAATTAGTTGTTACCTTGAATGTATTCCAAGATTTCTTACGCTTTTGTACTGAAAATGTGATTTGTTAACGTTTTGGCGACAAACAAGAAGGTGAATTAGCATATCGGGGTTGAAAATAACCTATTTCTTTACTATATTATTATTAATTGATATAGTTGTTTGGCGTGAAGTACAATTTTTTTATATGGATTTGCATTTGCTTGAATGTACATTACTTATAAAATTTAGATAAATAGTTTGACATGGAAAAAAAAATATTTGTAACACTCTTTGGCCCCACTAAATAAATGGCACGAGGTCTGCCTGCCTTTGCGAGTAGCGAATTGTTTTACTACTTACTATGCCATGTTCAAAACCACATAAGCAGTAAAAATAATGGAATACAAATCGTTAGCATTGCATGGCTATGTTCTCCTCTAATCTCTTGCATGCCGAAAGCTAGAGTCCAGCGGAAAAGTTCCATAAATATCAAATGATCAAGAGAGCAGACAGCAAAAAACGGAATGAAAGTTGGACAAATGGTTGTGGAATGCCCGAGCTCTGGGTTTATCTAAAGACTGGATGATTTGCCCGCAATGTCAATAACGAAGCGGTACTTAATGTCGTTCTTCTTAAGCCGATCAAGGGCATCGTTAATTTTATCCGGTGTCACTATCTCGATGTCACAGGTAATGTTGTGCTTCCCGCACAAGTCCATCATCTCTTGCGTCTCTTTCATGCTTCCCGTCATGCTACCCTTTACCGCTCTTTTTCCTGCATCAACAAAATATATATATATATATATATATATATATATATATGTTCAAAATATTGTTGGAATAAAGTTTATATTTTAGTGCTTGGAAAATTTGAAGCTTACCGAATATTAAAGGGAAAGAGGGCAGGGCTATGGGCTTATCCGGTGCACCCACTATCACTAAAGTCCCGTTCACTTTGAGCAGCTCCAACGTGGGCCCAAGGGAGTGATGGGCCGATACTGTGTCCAAAATAAAGTCCAGCGTCCGTTTCCGTGACTATACAGTACACGAGAACAAATTTTCATGTTAAAATAACCAATTAATGACCGGAATTAGTGAAAAAGCTGCATAAAAAATCATGACAAATACGTCATGATCACGAGTAAGGATAATCTGTTGTACATCATTTCTACCGTAGCAGTTTTGGTATCATAAAAATTATTTTGTCGCTGTTGTTAAAATTTATATCTATGTTGTTAAATATATTTAATGGTATTTTTCTATTACACCATATGTATTTTACAGGAGACCAACCTAGTCCAATGATGATAGACTTTGGAATTGCAAATTTTAAGCGCATATTGGATGAAGAATTCTTGCAAAGATCAATGTTAAGCAACTTTTGCAGTCGGGTAATGTATAACCCTAACACAAAAAGAGTTGGAGAGTGCAGAAGCACATTTACGAAGAAAAAAAATTTGGTTGCTCTCCGGGTTAAAGGAATATTCTTCATATCCCTCTCTCCCCCTCCCCCTCCCCCAAATATAGCGACAATTAATAGTCACTAATGTTTCAAGTGACTTTTATTTAGTGACTCTAAAAAAATGCTACTAAGAATTGTTACTGAAAGTGTTAACAGAAAAGTCACTAGAAACATTTGCCGACTATTACTTGTTACTATATATGGAGTTGGAGGAAGATTCTTACAACCATCCCTCCAACCCGGATAACAATCCAAATTTGTTCATTACAAAGTCTGTCGATTGCCAACCGATCCGTGAGAGAACGATATACAACTTATAAATTAGGAGTATCTGAGTATATGAGACATGGGTTTCTTGTAAGCGTAACAAACCTGCATTTGTCCAGCATCGGTGCTGACTACGAAATCATCTGCCCCCAAGCGTTCTCTGGCCTCCTTTTCTTTCGACGGAGAGGTGCTGATTACGGTGACATGGTGGCCAAATGCCTTCCCGAATTTGACGGCGACGTGCCCGAGACCTCCCAGTCCGACCACCCCAATGTTTTTCTTTGGTGACTCAAACAAGTTGTGGTCTTTCATGGGACAATACACTGTTACTCCTGCACACAACAATGGGGCTGCTGCATCCATCGGCAAGTTTTCCGGTACAAACACTACGTATCTTCACCCGGAAATGCCATACATTAGTATCTTGAACATGTTTAGAACCTTTTTTTTTTTTTTTGGGTCAAACGGGAACTACATTAATTAAACCACAAAAGTACAACCTAAAGGCGCACAAACAAACGTCTGGCCCTGGAAATAGCGTACCAAAGGTACAACAAAAAGAGCACAAGGTTAGACTTGACCCTGGAACTGAAAGTGGCCAACATGGCCTTGCAAGAAAACATAAGGGATAAGTATTACCACTGTTGGATTTACAAAATCCAGATCAAATGGTAACGGGGTGGAAGAGATGTAGCGGGACATCAATTCCAAGGGCCGCACGAAATGGCAGTTTAGATTATTGCCGCGGTTTTGGTCGAATCCTAAGGTGGAACGAGATCTCAAGGCCGGATCTGAAAGATCCGCTGCTCGAAGAGAGTCGGCTTCATCCATCTCAAATAGATCCTTTATCTTCAATCCACAAACCCTCCAAATCAGACCCACGTCATGTTTAGAACCTTATTCAGGAGTAAACTCGACAAACAATAATCTTCAACTAGGCTACTGTATTGTTTGGCTTCATTTGCAAAACAGTTCCAAACTTCCAATGTCCCAGTATTTTTAAACAACAAAAGAGAGATAATTGTCCCAAGTTTGAAGCAAGGTTACTATAAGTTGATGACCAGCACGAAACACAGTCACGCCTTACACCTAATCCAAAAATTGAATGGGAAAAATGAAGCAAAATTGTTCATGTGACAAGTGAGCGTACCGAAATTTGTATCTCAATAAGTCAATGTGATGTGGCTCACTGTGATCAAATTAATGTCATGAGTGAACTTCAGGACCAAAGATTTCAACTCCGAGTATTCCACTTTTAAGCCCAATTAAGTAGGATCTACTGTTGAACTGCTACTCCTAAAAATTAAAGGACAATGACAAGGGCATGGGCGTTACCGCTGATCTGCAACGAGCATTTTGGAGTAGCCACCGTAGGTGATGCTGCCATCCCAGAAAATGCCATTGTATGTGAACTGAATCTGGTCGCAGTAATTCTCCTGCGAGTCCTTGCAGAACTCACACTCCAAACACGATGCTGCCAAGCACCCCACTCCTACCTTGTCCCCTATTTTGAACTTGGTCACGTTACTTCCCACCTTCGTGATCAATCCAGTAATTTCATGCCTATACAAACACCCATGTCATTACATAGAAAACTTTTGCTTATATACGTGAGCAGGGATACTTTTGCATCTTTGTATGCAGTTTTTGGCATGCTGATCGAGAGCTGATCAATGTTAGCAGATTATGCAATTCAGTGTACATGTTTGTCGCTAATACATTTTTAGCGGCAAAAGAGTGCAAAAATTGTGCAGTCAAATATGGCAAGCGATAAGTAGATTTGCAAGTGTACCCGGGCACAACAGGATACATGGTGATACCCCATTCATTTTTGACATGGTGGATATCGGTGTGGCACATCCCACAGTACAAGATCTCAATCGTCACGTCATTGATGCCATTTTCTCTGATTTATAGTCAAACAATTAAGAGTGGTAATTAGTACATTTCAGATGAACCTCATGGATGAAAAACCTGGAAATGCGTTTGAAATTAGAACGAGTATACCTTCGTTTAAAGGTATAAGGGGTGATAACACCGGACGAGTCGTGAGCTGCCCAGCCGGAAACTGTCTGTGTGTGATTCGGAGTTGTTTGAGCCATGAGAAACAGAGAGCAAAGTGGTTGTCAGGACTGCGAGCCTCTTCATAGTTCATATATACATGGCTAAGCTATCTGCACATGTGGTGAATTAAGTGATGTGGGGTTCTATCTCTTAAAAGTCGTAACTGTTGGAGCTCTTTCCTTATAGGTTGGCATGGTACCCATAATGTCTGTGGTTGGCAGAATCGGTTGTCTACAATTTATGGCTAACTAATTGGTGGTTGTCACTTGTTTTTTTTTTTTTTTCTTCTTAAAAAAAGGCTGGACCGTAAGGCTCTAATCCAACCGGCAGGGAGTATTGCGTCTCGGGAACCTATAAGGCCACCACATACATCTGAGCCCCCGATTCCCGCACCTGTGTCGGGGCCGAAGTGCACAAGGACCCGTGTGTGGAGCACAAGCAGAGCGAGGACGTAAGTTTGCCACCAACAAGTGCGGCAGACAGGATTCGAACCCAAGTGGAAAATTGTACTTGTGTGCATGCAAGTTTATGTGTAAGTAATGGTACGGGCGAACAAACTTTGACTCCTACTCCGGTTGTAGGGAATTTTTTTTTGCTCCCGACGGAGTAGCATAAGAAACCTGCTACCCCCCTACGTGGCAGCCTCTCATTCGTCCATCTATCTGGCAAACATGCTCCTCGCACATGACAATCCTCCTGCACTTTACGGCCTTCTGCCGTCATTCTTCCTCCTGGAATTTTGGCTGATTGGAGCTGATTTATGGGAGAGACTTCTATCAGGCCTCTCTCTCTTCTTTTCCTATCTTCTTCCTCCCCGAACACTCCCAAATCTTCTGGTGTGGAACGATCTTCAGCCGTGGATTTTTCTCTTGTTCATCATCTTCACTTCTCCGCCTTACGGCACCGTCACAGCTCTACAAGAAGCCAATGGGTTTGCTTCTGCCAAATGCCAATATGGCACAATTGATTCTGCATTCCACCAAATAATCATGGACCATTACTTGAATTAGTATAGAGATTCCACACTCGTCATTTCAAAGGCAGAACCGCATGCTTTTCGGAAAGTTTATGGCGAGCTCATCAGCCGTGGAGCAGGTTCACGCCCCTACCCGAGGTAACGCCGGAGGTAATCAACCTGTCGGCACGGTGAAACTACTGTACCAAATCACGCCCCAGTAACAGGTTACGCCGGAAATACGGCCATCATCAGCTCTCTTTACACGACCATGCCTGTTGCTGTGTGACTTAATTGCCTAGAAAAGCTATTCCTTGTTTCCATCTCTCAAGCATTGTAGAACAAATAGTACTGGGTGATAACAATCTGCCTAGCCAGGAAGAAAGGACACATTACCATTGCTCCACCCTAGCGCTCTCATGCTGCGGTCCCTTCTATCCTCCCTGCTTCTGGGTAAAAAACTACCCCTTCTGATGGCAACACTTACCAGTTGCAACTTGAGCATATACATGCATCTATGTGTTTTGACCAAACTTGAGCATTATAGTAGCATCTATGTATTTTTTCCCTAGCAGTTATAGGGAAAAAAAAATACTTAGCAACAAATGATTTTTAATAGCACAATAGCCAATCAAGATCGTGATAATAAACACGGTAGTCGACCCTCATCTACTAAAATATAACAACATAGTACTTATTTGTATCCTTTCGAATAGTTACATACACTAATCGATCAAGATCGTTAAGATAAATGTTCTATCAATAACTACTAAATGATACTTCGTACTATTTTATTTTTGAGTTAACTACGTCATTGACCATCGAACTGTAACCTAACCAAAATTTCACTATAGTCACTGAACTTTGATTTGTGTCAAAGTGACCACTGGACTCTTCAATTACTCTCAATTAAGTCACTCTGTTAATTTCGGTCTGTTAACAGCCCATGTGCGAGGCACATGACGGTTAAGCAAGGGACAAAATTGTCAACTTCCATTTTCTCTTTGCAAAATACCAACCTCCATTTCCTCTGAAGAAATTTCACCTCTTCTTACGACTTTTTCAACTCGCATATACTAGAAACATGCGTTAGGAATATACCATTGGGTGGGGAATCCGGATGGAGCTTGTCCCATATCCCATCAACTTGGCATGTTTGACCTTACATCTAATAACTTTCTTGGTTCTCTATATAATGAACATGTCTATTTGCCGATGAAGGATTGCTTCCGACCCAATTACGTGGACATGTAGGATTGAAATAGATGAAGCACCAGACACTTAGAATGCTAAACAGAAATTGGACGCAGTACTTTTGAATCGGCAGGGTGGCTGTCGGCGACAGATCTAGTGGCTTTTGGCGGCGGGAGTGTAGTGGCGTTGGCGTTGCGACGGGCAGTTGGTGGCTGTTCCATGGTGGGCGGGGTGGACCAGTGGTCGTTGTAGTGACGGCGGTTGGTTGATGGCCGTCACTTCATGTCAATTGGCGTGGGATTGGCCGGTGATCCACAACTAGTCGGTGACGATGAAAGAGGCGGTGTAGAAAATAGTCCATCGGAATTTGCAAGAGAGGGTGGGGGAAGAAGTGAAGAGCGGTAAGTGCGAGTGCTTGCGGTGTGGGTTGTGTTTGAGAGAGAGAGAGAGTGGTGCTTGGTTTGAAGTCACAGACATGGAATAAGAAAGGATAAAGAAGAAGAAGAGGAGGAGGAGGAGGAGGAGGAAGAGAGAGAAAAAGAAATTTATTGAGTGACGAATTTGCCCCTAAATTAAACGACTTAACGGACTTAGATTTGACGGACCCTAACAGAGTGAGTTAATTGAGAGCAATTGAAGAGTCCAGTGGTCACTTTGATACAAATCAAAGTTCAGAGACTAAAGTGAAATTTGGGTTATAGTTCGATGGTCAATGACGCAGTTAACTCTTTATTTTTTGTTATTAATTAAGCGACTATATTAAGAGCAAACAATTGAAACTACAAAAAGTTAAGGATGTGAGCAGAGCTTGGGCCTAACAAACCAAAATAGGCCCCAAGTTAGGCCAAAACTAGTGTAATAGGTTCGGCCAGACAACCCCTGGCCGGGGCCACTAGGCCTGATTATCCGGCCTATCTAGGCCCAAAATTGAGTGCAAATTGCAAAAGGAAATATAAGAACGCCCCTTTTATTTTACTCGAGTGTTAATACTTTGGCACATTTCTTCACAAACTAAGAATTTCATGTCCTAATAATACGTTACGCACGGTTGTAACGCCATAATCTTTAGCGGATAAAACCCTAATGCCACCGAGCACTACTTATTACCTATAGAGTGATAGAGAAAAGCATGCAAAAATATAAATTTAGATGATTTTGATATAGATCCAATCCAACGTAAGCTTAAAGGTGTTGCTGTAATAATAACCATGTGATTGGAACCACCGAACTAAAGGAATTTTATTTCAAATACATATATTTAGTTGTTTGAAACATTAAAAAAGGAATTAAAAATGAGTTTTATGGAATATGAATGGATTTGTTTCTATAGTTTGAAATCCGAAGAAAGATTGACAGGTTTTTGTAAGATTGGGATTTACTTGAATAAAGAGTAGTTATTATCATATCTCATACTTTCCTGTATCTCTACGGCCAATGAACTTAATAGTATCGTCTTCATCACCGTTGTCGCCGCACAACCTTTATTGCCACCACCGCAATTGCCAATGTAACGATTATAGCCACACTACCACCACTGGACAATTATACCCATCATCATTGGATTATTACACCCATGGCAACCGCCACATTATTGTCGTCGCCACACGATACGACACCACCATTGCACAATGTTGCTTCCTAATTCATTGTCACAGCCACCATCATCGCTAGTAAATAGCCAACATTGCTGTTACGACCACACTAGGGCCATCACCACCAACATCATTATCATCGATGTTGCCACCATCGATATTGTCGCTACCATTACCGCTAGTGCGATTGTATCAACCACGTCACATTGAACATGACTTTCGTCAACACTGACACCGTCTTTATTGCCTCCACCATGAAAATTATCACCAACATATCAACATCGCTTTCTGGATACCGCCACCACCACCCTCGTTATGATCACTAGACCTCCCCACTACCATTGATGGCACGCCACCACCATTGTCGACACTATAACACCACCACCACCACCATTGCCGACAATATAACACCACCACCACCACTTATGACATCAACACCACCACCACCACCACCACCACCATCCTGTTGTCATCGCCGTCACTTATGTCATCAAATTACCACTAGTGAAGCCCTGGTGCCCTGGGCACCACTACTAATAGTACCATCACTAGACCACAACACCACCACCATGGTCGTCAATGCAACTACTGTCATTGTGCCACCATTCCTACCACTAGTTTAACCTCAATACTACCACCGTTACCATTGCTTGGCCACCCCCAGTACTTTCACTGTTAGTGCCGCTACACCACCACTTACACTGCGTCTATTCGCACAACCACTACTATCATGTGCTCCCTCTAGCACATATGAAACCACTTACCTATGATTTTTTTTTTATCTTAAGCTGATAATATAATTGTCTAGAGATTTATTAATGTAATTATTTTATCATTTCCTCTATTTTCCAAATAAAAAAAATAGAAATAAAATTTTGTATTCCACAAAACAAAAAAATAAATTGAATTACAAATCCAATTCGAAATCCAAATTCCAAATGTCCGTGATTTGTGCCAAGCTAATAGAGTAAGACAAAGAAGTAAGAGATACTAAAAAAAACATAATTTCTATAAATTTTATTAGATAATTGTTTACTTTCTTACAGAAGAATCGAAGAAAAGATTCACGTAGATGATTCTCAAGTAGTATGAAACAAAAGTTTAGATGATGACGAGAATATTTTACTTCAAATCGTGCCATAAAATAAAGTTGTATATAAATGTAATACATCACATAAAGTGTTTTTACGATCAGAAGTATTGAATGCGATTTTCCAAAACAGGGGCACGTGCAGTAACCCCTACCATTTCCATGCGTATCTTGCCGGAAAGAGAAAGTTCTCGTACTAGGATCAACCCAAGTTAAAGTTGTAATATTATCTCTCTCACATTTTTTACTCCATCTCATGTCGTCATATTTGTCCCAAACTAGTTTACGATCCTGAATCCTTTTTCGCTGAAGGAATCTAAATGTCTACTTTAGACGTGAGCAAATCATTTTAATCGAAGTTCTCTAATCCTTTTATCGATCGGTGTCACCCCCACCCCAACCTGTCGATATCAATTATTTCTCACTTCATTTGTCATCCTACATCACTCGTCAACCTAACCATCTGTAATCGAGCTTCACGCATCTTTTACGTACGATCGCCCCAAACCATATGACATGTCTCTCATCACCGAGGTCCAATAAGACTTTACCTTCGGTTCGAGAATAGTACGGTCCCACAACGCTCCACAAGCACACATACGGCCCACCTAACATGCGCTGGAGTTACTTCGTGCCCATTCGGAGTTACTTTACCCTAATTTCATACAAGGGCAGAATTGTAATTAGGGAGCAAAAGAACCAGTCGTGGCTAGGGAATCGAATGTGAACACGAGGCCCTTTCTCGTAAATTTGAGGGGCACCACAAAACGCACCCCTGTGACATAAAAGGCGAGCGAGCGAGAGGGAGAGAGAGAGAGTTTATATTTTGATCGCCGTTCGACGGCTTGATCCGTCACTCCACTGCTCACGTAAAAGTGTCACACAGCCCCCACCAAACCCTAATTCATCATCCACTTTAATCTGTTGCTAATGCCGTCAATTGCACACTGATCGTCCACTGTTAAGCAAGTGTCCATGACGGCCGATTCCTCCTCCAATAACCACTCGCCACGTTCCCCCGCCGCCGCCGCCGCCGCCCGCCGGAGCCTCCACTCCCCGTGGGCCCAAGTCGTCCGCGGCGAGCCGGACGCAGCCGTAATCCCTCCCTCCCCGCCGTCATCCTCCGCCTCTCCTCCTCCTCCGCCGCCGCCGCTCTTTTCGGCGTCCGCCTCCGACTGCTCCGCCACCGAGGCTCCGGCGGAGAGCTCGGATTCCGGGAGCAACGGCAATGCCGGTCCTGCTAAGAAGCCTGCCTGGAACAAACTGTCGAACGGCGTCGTCGAGACCGAGCCGGTCATGGGCGCCGTGTCGTGGCCCTCTCTCTCCGAGTGCACTCGGCCATCACCGAAAGCGTCAAATCCACCGGCGCCAATCTCCAATGATAATGCATCTACATCTACTCCTCAGGTTTTTGACTTTCAAAGCTTTTATTTGTATATATGTTTTTGTATATATCTGTATGGGTTAATTTACTATTATTGACTATTGTGAATGAATGGTCTAATGTTACGATCTGTTTAATGTTTTGTACTATTATTTACAGGAACCTGTAACTTCAAATCCACCTAACGAACAAGCTAATGCTAATGCTAATGCTAATGCGAACCCTAAGTTTAATCAAAACCACCATAAGCAACCTAATCGGCAAAAGTCTATGAAGCGCGGCGGAACGGGGAGCGGACCATCGCAGAGTGCCTTTAGTCGGCCAGTGGGGTTGCAGGCGCCGCCGCCACCGCCACCTCCACCGCCACCGCTGCCTCCGCCGTTCCCAGTATTTGAAATGCCTTACGAGAATAGGGGACCGCCGTTTAAGGGTAGTAATTGGGAGAACAGATCAATGGGCAGTGCTGGCGGTGCAGTGAATGATCATTCCTTGCAAAGGAGTTCTCCGCGGAGGGGTAACTTTGGGACTCATCCTCGTGGGAATGGGATTCATAACAATGGCTATGGAGGCAGACGTGGTAATGATAAGGATTGGAATGGCCCTCGCGGTCCTAGTGCAAGAGATGCTCAAATGACGCACCAGATGGTTCCTCCTTCTCCGAGGGGATTTATGGGACCACTTCCACCCGGCTCTACACCCTTCCTTCCGAACCAGTCTGGAAGATCATTCGTGAACCACTTGGGTTTTGGTAAGTTTTTTGTAGTATGTACATTTAATTTTTATGTGGATTTGAAACTGAAATCTGTGGCTCTGCTTCAGATATGTCATCTCAATTTATATACGTCCCAGCATTACCTCCGGAGCCCTTCAGGGGTATGCCACTTGTTGCTCATGGACCACCACCACCACCTATGTTTGTCTCTCTTCCGGGTCCTCCTTTGCCTACTTTGGTAGTCGACCAGATTGATTATTATTTCAGGTACTATGTGCTGCAAAAGAAACGTGACATTGATTCTGTTTCCCTCTTTGTTTTTGCCCCCCTTGAAGAGTGACTTCTCATGCAATTACTTGTGTATTTCAGTGATACTAATTTGAAAGACGACAACTATTTAAGGTCAAATATGGATGATCAAGGGTGGGTGCCGATCAAATTAATAGCTAGCTTTCGTCGAGTAAGTAATGTGCATTACATTGTTATTTCTCTGATATATGGACATTGAGTTTGAATTCTGGACTTGTTCTCATTTCTTTGTTAGAGATGACAAGGAACTATTGTAACAAATTTTGGTAAATATTTGGCTATGATTACCAACTTATTTTTTAGTTGAACTTTCTTGTTATGATTGGACAAATACCTTTAAAGTTGGTTATGCCTGAGACCCTATCAACCCTGCTTTATGTCCTTTGGTGAGAGTTTGATACTGACACGAGTAAACATAGTGCTATTTAGATACTGAATTCGTTGAACTTATTTAATGTTTCTGAAGCTGCTTTAAGTAAAGCGTGGATTATAAATGATAAGTTGATCCTATTTACACACTTATATTTTAATATTCTTTGAGCTCTCATTCATTGATCAA